>BPLS01028422.1:123573-158509 GCA_019656275.1 Rhododendron kiyosumense | reverse complement strand
TATGGGATAGACAAAGTAGCAATTAAAATGTATGGCTAAAAAGCTTATGTAGCTCAGAAGGTTTTCCGCATCATCTGAATGGTAAAAGTTGTTCCGCTTCTCAGAAATGATCTCCAGAACCAAGACACCAAAACTAATTATGGGATAGACAAAGTAGCAATTAAAATGTATGGCTAAAAAGCTTATGTAGCTCAGAAGATTTTCCACATCATCTGAATGGCAAAAGTTGTTCCGCTTGTCAGAAATGATCTCCAGAATCAAGACACCAAAACTAATTAAACACATCAGACTTCGCGGAGAACTTTCCATTTATTAAATATTTTGGAGACATGTAACCACTGCAAACAACCATAATCAGTTATCATGAATTAACGGAAGACAAAAAGAAAGGAAACTAGTACTTTGCGGGAAAAATCAGACATGAAAAAATTGAGGTCATAATGCAAAAAGGTTTAACTCAAAAGTACGTGACATAAGGGGTGTGAACAAAGGTTTAGCCTGGCCTCCCCTTTTTTCATGACACTAATATTTTTGACCTGATTATAGTTGACTTAACAAACTATCTTTCCAATAAGCAAAATATATATGTCAAGAATGGATGAAAGGGTAATTAGGTAAATCAAGAAAAATAAGTAAAGAAAAGGACTATTGTTTCAGAGAAGCAAGTGTTGAAATCATTACTATTGTAAAAGTCCATGAATTGTCATTAAGCAGTTAGGCACTCGTTGTTCAACGAACATTAAGCACATGTGTTTGTTTTCCCTAAGGTTCAGCTTTTGATGAATCCCAATTTTTAGATTTCTTGGAAGGTTTCAACCTAAAATCAATTAGCAATAGGTGTAGTAGTCTCTAAATCTTTTTAACCAAGCTTGGGAAGCTTAAATGAACAATGTAGGATAAGTCTAACACCAATGATGCATAGATTGAGATTCTATAAGTCAGTGCCCGTTAATGCAAATTATAGAAAAACGAACATAAGGGATGCAGGGACACTGCTTACAATGTGCTAGCGACTCGACGTGTATTTCCATGAGTTTGATCATTTCCAAAGATCCTAGCCATGCGAAAATCTAAAATTTTTGGATCCATGTCAGCTGGGCTGGTTATTCAGAGCCAGCAATTGGCTGTCGGATTTCATCCCGCAACTAGATGAAGATCGCTTCGGGGGTCACTGTGGTGTGGCTGAATGTAGAGCAGTCCGCCCTTACAGCCTTGATTCTATCACAACTTATTCTTTCTTCTTCACTTGCAAAGAACCTATTTGATTCAATTGCAGCTCCTTCTATGCTATCAATCCCATTTTGTTCACAGCGTCCTCTTCTAGGAAGGAATTGATGGAAGGAATCGGAAGTAAGGCTTGACTTTTCCTGTTCTTTGTCTTCTAGGTGTCGGAGGGGAATTAAATTCCCAGAATGACTTCATTGACTGATCACCGAGCAAGAAGGACGCTTTACGCAGCATTTCAGGTTGGAAAACTCTATAAGTGTGTCATCAAGTTAGGTTAGGCTAACCTCGGAACGTCATGTGGTAACCTTTCTAATCTAACACCACAGGCGATAGCCAGGGACCATCCTCTCAATAGGACAGAAAGAAGGAAGATTCCTAGGAGTCACGGTTTCTGAAAGCATCCTTTACTTTGTTGTTCACAGTAGCAGCTTGTCCTAGAATTCCATCTGTTTTCTGGGTTTGGAAAAGTGTGGACAAGTCGAAGCAAAGGGTTGAAAAACCACCACAAGAACGATGTCCTGGCTAAACCTTCTTTGGATATGCTTCTTGGAAAATAAAGATGTGTTTTTGACAAAGTGGGAATCGGTTTTAATCCAACCAAGAAGCAAAAGTTTTATCCAACTTTGTTTAATTTGTGAAATCATCTTCTTCTAGTAATTCCTACACTAATTGCAACTATTGTGAAATAATTGGTCATTTATCATATTCTTGTCCTCTTCATAAAAATATTTGTGTTAGAATGAAAAAGACATGGGTTCCTAAGCATCTTGTTACTAACCCTCCTGGACCGAAGAAAATGTGGTTACCAAAGAACTACATATGATTTATTTTTGTAGATTGACGTGCGCTCAAAGGTAAATGTTTAAAGATGGCTTCTAGATAGCCAGAAAGATGAGTTCCTGCAATGGAGTAAGCTCAAACAGATTTGAGTCAACTCAGACTCGTATGGGGGAGAAATATTGTGGAAGCTAAAAGGACAGGATCCTTTTTGATTCTTCCCGTGCTCTTTTTGTTTATGGCAAAGGGAGAGAAGTATTGAGAAAGACTAAAAAGAAGCTTGAGCAAATGCATCATAAATTAGGGGGAGCAAATTGAAAGAGATTGAAGCTCAAGCAAATCATGCATCAATTAAGGGGGAGTCATCTTCTCTCTTTTTATTTTTGCTCTCAATCGTTTTTATTGAATGTTTTGTTGCAATGTTTGTCATCATCAAAAAGGGGAGATTGTTAGCCCCATGATTTTAGATTTTGATGATAACAAACATACGTCAATTAGTCTATTGGGTTTCGTTGGAATAATATATTTTTATTGGGCTAATTTTTGGTTATTAATTTAGGGACTTATGAGCAAGTTCCCTCAAGCCCAAGGATAAATCTGATATTCTCTCAAAAGTCCTAAATACTACATCAAGAGGTGTTGGGTACATGATAGTACTTTTCCTAAACCAAGGCCAACGTCTGCTTGTTTTATAATGGAAATCAAGTTTTGAAGAGAAAAAGGGGAAAGAAGAATTGATGGGATTAGATTGAAGACACAAGTGGAAGAATTTTTGCATCTATATCAAGAAAAAGAAACAAGTTTTTCTCCATGGAAAAGGACTTTCCATATGAGAAAAAGATGCAACCATTATCTCCAATAGTCAAAGAGCTCTCAATGAAAATTATGGAAATATGGACCAACTCTCGTTTGCTTTGGAGAGTCTATTCTCTCAATTTTCAAATGGCTAGGAAAGCCCCTTAAGGAAAAAAGAAGCTTGGTTGAAGAACAAATCAAGAGGAAGATGGAAATTAAGGAGTAAGTAAGGCTAGATTGTGGAGCTAATAGATTCCAACGGCTGGTGGAAATTTCTAACGTTCATATTGGGTCTTGAAGATAAATACAATAGAAAAAGGGAAATGATATATATTGGCACTCCAAATATTGATACAGGCACTTCAAATTAGTGTAACTCCAAAGCCATTTTTCTTTATTTTTTGGAGTGTCTGCATCAATTTTTGAAGTGCTGATATCATTTCCCTAGAAGAAAGAAGACAACAACACACATCTCTGAAGAAATAGTTCATTGAGCTTTTCAATTGCAAATCTCTATCAAACTCTACGCTTACATCTTGAATATCAACACTAGCTTGAGTGTTATTTCTTGAACCTTTTTGCCAAAGGGATTGTACACTCTTATTCATACTCTTGTGAGAGTTTATCTTTTTGTGAGTGGTTTTGGAGAAAAAGTCACTTGGTAGTTAGGTGTTACTAGAACCGGGGTCAAAACTAGTTGGGTTAGATGCGATTAGTACCGAAGTCAAAATTAGTCGGAGCGATTAGGGATAGATTGCTCATTATCAGGGCCGGCCCCGATGATTGAGTTGCCCAAGCCCAACTCCAAACTTAGTTGCCCGCTTATTATTAAGTCATAAAAATTAAAATATATCTATAAGTAAAAAAAAAATTAAGGCTATATTGTGCTTTTAGTTTGAGTTACATCAAAAAATCAAAATCAAAATGAAACTTTGGTTACAACGCTCTATGATTAGCACTATCCGATTTTTTTAAAAAAACATCTTATTTAGTAAATTCTTCAATTCACACTTCAAGAAAATTGACCTATATATATTGACATACATAAATTGTCACTAAACTATATGAGTGACAAAAATTTATGGGGATTAATTTTGGCACTCCAAATATCGACAACCACACTCTAATATTTGTCTTTTATGTGATGTGTAATTTGAACACTAAAAAACAAGTATTGGAATGTGGATATCAAAAAATGGAGTGCCAAAATCAATTACTAAAATTATTGTCACAAAAATATTTACTATTAAAAGAGTGTATCTAAAGATATCTAGTGACAAGCATAAAATTGTTACTATAGTCTTAGGCTTTGTGTGGATGTGTAGAAAGAAGTGGAAAAAATGAGAATTCTAAAAAAATTCCTTTCTTTGTTTGGTTCTTAAAAAAAATGAGGGAATTTTTCAAATCTCAATTCAACTTTTTTCTAGGTTTTATCTAATTTTCTTATCAATTATTTAAAAAATAAAAAATCCCAATGTTGTTGCACAAGATTTGAAGGCTTTAAGAATATTCTATTGACGAAAAAATCAGTAGGACCATTCTTGAAACGCTTTTCTCAAACAGTATATGTATATATCCCCTCAAAATGAAAAATGAACTCGCCTGCCGCAGGAGTCGAACCTATCTCAGCAAGGTCAAAAGAACGCCACAGACCAACGGAACCAAAGCTTTCAACATGCGCTGTTTTCGTCAATATGAATATATATACCTTATACTAGCTATCAAAAAAAAAAAAAAAATTTGGTTGCCCTTGCCCAGGCCCGAAGGCTTGCGGGGCTTACCCCGGGGCTGGCCCTGCTCATTATAAAGGTTGTCTAGCACCCGCGAAGCTAGAAGATTGTAACTCTTGGAGATAGTGCAGCAAATCCCGAATTGGACACTTGGGAAGTGGATTAGGCCGTGAAGTTGCAGACCGAACCACTATAAATCTTTACGTTTGATTCTCTCTTCCCTACTCTCTTTCTTTTCGGTTTTGCATATAAATATTGCATGAGTAGAATAGTATATCATTGAAATTGGAATTGTGGTTGAATAGATTGCAATTAGTTTTTTAAATTCCATGTTATATTTGAGATACCCAATTCACTCCTCCTCTTGGGTTGCTATTTGGTCCAACAGAAAGGGAAATAATGTTGACACTTTAAAAATTGATGGAGGCACTCAAATATCAGTATAATTCCAAAGCAATTTTTTTTATTTTTTAAAATATTTGTATCAATTTTTAAAGTGTCAATATTATTTTCAAAAAAATAATAATAAGAGAAGTAAACAATTCATGCATGGTCCTTCATGGTCAACACCGGATGGTACCTGTACACCAAACGATATGGACTAGACTTTACCCGACTACTTTTCAATTTTGAAGCTCTCGGAGTGGTATGATAGTAAGGATCAGTCATAAGAGCATCTCCAATCATCATTATTCCTCCAAAATAGAGGATGAAAGTGACACATTGAGAGGAGATTTTGTAATTTATTCTCTTTTTTCTTCACTTTTTGTATTTTTTGGGAGAATATTTAAGGGACCCATCGTCCTTTTTAGAGTTTGAAGAAATTTTATACTCCAAATTTACTTTTGGTCCTCCATTTTTAGAGGACCAAATTTATTTTTGGAGGACCAAACTCTAAAAAGGACGGTGGATCCCTCAAAGATTCTCTTAAAAAGTACAAAAAGTGAAGAAAAAAGGGAATAAATTACAAAATCTCCCCTCAATGTGTCACTTCTATCTTCTATTTTGGAGAAATAGAGTTGGATTGGAGATGCCCTAATATCCTTTGACCGACTGCATCTCTCTCTCCCTCAAAATTTTCTGAACTATAGCCACCACAGGTCCACAACTCTTCTTCACTCTTTCCTTCCCGCTCGAGGGTTTCGTATTTGTGTGTGGTGGCGGGAGTGAAAGGCCATGGTATTATTTCAACTCTCTTTCTCTACTTTTTTCTTTTTTCTTTCGTCTCTCTAAATCAACGACTTGTTATCTTATCTGTGAGAGTTTGTCTTTCGTTTACGACAGTTGTTAGTTTCGTCTTTGGACAAATTTTGTCTACAGATTGCTTCACAATGATATATGTGCTTCAGGGTTCTATCTCAATACGATATCTTTGGCATGACAACTTTTGGCGGCTTGACAGATCTGTAGTTCTTGGGAGTTCATTAGTCCGTTCATCATTGGTTGAATTGATCTGATCGTCTGAGTATTTGATGTCTTTTATCCTTAACTTTGCATTTTTTCTCATTTGAGACTCCTAATTAGATGTTAGAGAGTTTAAAAGTGTCGCTATTATATCAGGTTATGGGTTAGGATGAAAGATATCGATAACCTTATGATTTACTCATTTTATATTTGTTAGACGATTAGTTTGGCTTTATCCAAGTTATTTGTAATGATCTCCATTTTGTAACTGTCGGTAAACGTTTATTAATACAATCTTCTAACTTTTGAAAAAAAAAGACTATGGAACGGTACCTAATTTATTTTTTTAACTTAATAAATATATTATACATGCGTGTAAGTAACAATGATAGTGGTGCAAATTTTGGAAAACATACCGATCGATTGATATCTATAAAAGCTGGTTTTTTACAGGACTCAATAAAATATGTTGTAAAATTTATGAATATTTTTTGTATTCTTGTGAAGCCCAGAATAGATCCCACGAAAGCATGCGAGAAAGTTGTGCGGTAAGTACACTTGTGCCTATCAAATAAGGACACAATTTTTATATTTAAATTAAATTTAAGTTAAGTCCACAAGAACTGCAGCCTTAATGCCTGTGGAGTCCGGTGTAAAGTAAAAGAGAAATTATATGTGTAATAATGTTAAAAAAGTTGGACGGGTTGTTGGCAATTTTGTATTTCTTCTTTACCTTCTGACATTGATCGGTCGGATATTTAATGCAAAAACAGGGCTTGATTGACAGTCGGTTTAACGCTTAACTTGGGTGCTGTTAGCACCTTGATTTTCAGGACTTGCTTGGTTAGCGGTGGCACATTATATCTAAGTCAATCGGTGGAAACAAAGGCATGAGACAAGTATGCCCTTAAAAGGTGAACTGATATTATCGGTAGGTGTTGGCACTAGTCATTTAGGCAAGTGGCAGTTGGGATGCACGTGAAGGCCTGATGATTATTAGGCATGAATGCTAAATGGGAAGCTAGCTTGTGGGACAATGCAATCAGAAAATAGCTAATTACTCCCTCCGTCCCAATTTACTTGTCACAGTTCTATTCCAACCGGAAAAAAGAATTAGTTATATCTTTAAATTGGTAATGAATTTTATATCCAATATGAATCTTGTTTGATAGATCTCGATTTGTTCTATAATACAATGTTTTCAAAATCGTCTAAAATATTATAAATTACAAGATATAATCAATTGAAAAGTGGCACGAACTCCAAAAAGTGACAAGTAAATTGGGACGGAGGGAGTATTTAGAGTTGGATTGGATCACGAAATTGGCCAAGCAGCCTTGATTGGAATTTGGCAAAACGGTTATTGACAGTTACTACATTCTGCACATGTTGCTGGCAGGCTAGGACACGTGTCTCAAGCAGAATCGGACAGTTATTAGCAGTTATCTCCAGGCAGTTTCATTTTTCTGTGTGTTGGCAGCTTATGGTTGTGTCAGCACAATCCTAGGGCAGTTGGGGGTGTCAACTACAAATCATGGGGCCATCCCATGATCCCATTTATTTAGTGGCCACATTTTATTGATTAATGTAACCTTATAAAGGCACTGCATTTTCAAGTCTAAGGCAGGGGGATGTTTGCTTGACGGTTTTTTAATCCTAAATTAATGGGTTGCTTTAAGCGTATGATTGAGACCGACGTAACACAATATCCGATAAGTCTGGAGCAGAGACAGTGATATGTGCTGACTAAAAACTCGGGTTGTTGCTGATTTAATTAAACGGGCTCTTAGGTAGCCACCAATTATCGATTGATTGAGATTAACTAAAACCTAGAAATTGATTATACTTTTCAAATAATTAAAAGAAAGGTACGGTCATAGGATTCATGGCACTCGCAACCGACCCGGACTCATCTGCTCCTCGGTGTTCTTTAAAACGTTTGATTTTAGATTAAAAAAGATACCCCGAAAAATGCAAACCTTTACGATCGATGTTTACCCATGTGTAATGGAAAATGAGTTTTAGATCCCCTTTACCCCGTTCACGCTCCGACAATACTCAGATTATTTTACCAATCTAAAATTATTTTTCTTACATTTTTTTTATTTCGAAATAGGAGTAGAACATATCCAATCCGGCCACAGTTTGCTAATCACCCCGGGACTCTACCCCAACAATTACTCACTCATTATCAAGCAAAAATTGAAAGAAACCGGAATTTGAAACATGTTTTTATTATGCGAGATGAAAAATAGATCTAAGTTAAACAAGAACCAACGATAGCTTTTATAAAGAATAAAAATTAAAAGGAATTACCGGAATGCAAGTAATTTAACAAAGTTTCAAATAATTTGAAAGAATCAAAATTGGGAAGAAAAACTATCGGAACAAAGGCATGGCGGCCCCCGTCCTTTTGATATCGGCAGCCTCGTCGTTTCTTTTCTTCCGCAGCAGCAGCCTTTTCTCTTTTCTTTTATATCTTTCGTAGCCGACTAAATAATAAGTAAAAACCTGTGGGCCGAGGCGGATCAAAAAAAAAAAACCTGTGGGCCGAGAATTTCTTTAGGCCTAATTCCTTTTTTTCTTTTGTTCAAAACTTCGGTCAACAAAGTGGTAATAAAACGGTAGCCTTCTGAGGCCCACCAAGACATGCAACAATAGGAACAAAAATAATACCGTATGGCTCAATTCATGATTTAACCAGCTTTAACATATGCGTTTTGCTACATACTGCTCAGTGGGCATTACCTTCATATGGGGTAATTCTTCCAACTGTCCCGAAAAGTATTATCTGTCAGTCTTTAACATTTTATTATTATTATTTTTTCTGTCAACCTCTATGACACTAGCTGTCATATCTTTGAAAATGTCAATTTTAACCTTAGAACATAAATATTATTTTATTTGAACTTTAAAAAGAACTCAGCTACTTATGGTTGCTTTTTCCTCTCTCATTTTTTTGTACTTTTATTTTTCGGATGGTGCTTTGCATCCCGATTTTACTTTTTTTTGACTTGGACCCCGATTTTACTTCATAATCCAATTTTTTGAGCCCACTTCAAGTCTCATAAAAAAGATCTCAACTGCTTATTTTCGTAAAATGTTTTTATGGGTTCCTATAAAAAATGAACTCAATTGAATATCAATAAAAACTTTTTGAAATTGGATTGTTTGCCCTACAAATTTTGAAAAAATTATTCCGATATTCGATTGAGCTGATTTTTTTTATTGAACCCCACAAAAAAAATTTAAGAAAAATAAATAGTTCAGATCATCTTAAGAAAATGAATAGTTCAAATCATTTTTTTAAAAATTTATGCATGACGTGTCTATTAGAATATGTGCGCAAAGATTTTTTGTCTTGCAATCACAAGAATTACACCGACCTTCTTCTTCTTTTTCGTGGTAGTAGAGCACTCAAAGTTTAAACACTTGTTTCCGGTAGCATTTCGAAAGCCTTTATATATAAAGCAGTAAAAACAGAATACAAGCAGAATGAAGTTCCTCTAATATTATGAGGACATCCCATGCATCTCCATTTATAAATATCATTGTTCTGCTTACTGCCCATTAATTTCCACAAAATTAAACTATATATATATATATATATATATATATATATATATATATCATCGTATACAAAATAAGCTGCCCATATTAGTGGCACGTACATTTGCAAAATCCCTCCATTAGAAACAAAATGATGTTATTGGTCCCAACAATTTCCATAGGTGCATTTATGAACAAATGTCCCTGCATGAAAGAAAAAACTTAATAAAGACGTTTTTTTGATCCGCAAAAAGACCTGATTTGGAAGTGGAAAAGGGGAAAATGAAAAGAGTAAAGTAAGGAAAATGACAAAAGGAGGGAAAAGGAAAAAGGATTGCAGGAACAACGAGAGAAAATAATTGCCGTCTAAGAATTGCTTGGTAGTATTGTAATTTAAAATCGAAATAGGGCTACCATTGTCTTTTTAAGCCAAACTTTTACATCACTTACATGGTCATATTTACTTGCAGGGACAAGTGTCAAAGCCATAATCCTTTGGTACGCACATCTAAGATGCCCACTGGGCAGTATGTAGCAAAACCCTTAACATGGTTATTATACTTTCAAACACCTACAATATAAAAATTAAACATTAAATATACTTTCAAACACCTACAATACAAAAATTAAACATTAAAACACAAAGTAATAAAATAAATAGACTTAACAATGATAAATTAGGAGGTGCTAATGTGATGGAATGGGTTCCTGTAAACTGTGTGAATGGTTCATAACCTCCCAACGATGGTCAGTAATGGTTCCAAGCCATCGACCGATTTCTATATTTATTTCCATGATTTGGTGCAGGAAAGTGGAGGGCGAACCATGGCGTTTTTTTTTTTCATTCTTTATATAATCGGATGTTCGAATCAATTTATAAACACTTTGACTAATTCTAGAACATAAAATTAACAACCAACCAAACCCTCTAGTGGTTTCAAGATTTGATATATATATTGACAACGGTGTAACAACTTTATAGCCAGACTACTATTGAACCCGAACTATCCCATAAAGTCAATTTTCATCTTTCCTAAAGTAATCTGATAAAAAAAAAAAATATCATTCCTAAAGTTAATGGAGACCCAGCCCGATTTATAAAACAAGTTGTGCTGGGCAAAGTTATCTCCCTCTCCCTCTCTCTCTCTAAAAATACTTCCCAAATTGGAACTCCCAGCAAAAGCCTTCCCAGGTGCTCGACAATGGATAATTTGCCCCACAAAATACCCAGAAAGGCTCTCTTTGTTAACGCGATTTGCTTGCTCAGCCTCATCCCAATAATCAAAGGAGCTGACCCAAATTACGTGGTCATAGAATGCCCGAACACAAATCTTAGCACAACCAGTACCTACGCCCCGAACAGCACCTACCGAACAAACCTCAACACCCTCTTATCCAATCTCTCCTCCAACTCCAACGCATCCAACGGCTTTTACAAGTCCACCGCCGGCAGCACCCCACCGGACATCGCCTACGGCCTCTTCCTCTGCCGCGGCGATGTGTCTGCCGTCGTTTGTCGTGACTCGTCGTTTATGCTACTGGTGATACAGTCCAACGGTGCCCCGGGTCGAAGCAGGTCACAATTTGGTACGCCGAGTGCATGCTGAGGTACTCCAATGAGTCCATGACTCCATCCATCTTCTCTGTTCCGGGGACAGGAGGTGCATTTCTGACAAATACGCAGAACGTGACGAATGGGACCCGGTTAAACGAAGTTTTGGAAGAGGTATTACGAACTCTTTTAGAGCAAGTTTATCAGTGTATAGCCAAAAATGCTGATAAACAGTACACATTCTTTATTTTACCTACTCTCATCTCTTTCAACACTACACTAATACTATTTATTTTACCAATCCTCTATTAACATATTATTATTCTATTCCCTTTTCCTTCAAATATTACAAAACCTATTCGTCAGAAACGGAAATATATACATACAGATATATATATATATATACACACACATGCATATATATACAGGAGCAAATGTATACATCTTTCACAAAGAAATCACCGTTCGTGTCGTTCGGAAATCGCCATCAACGTTGATCGGAGTCGCAGATCGCCATCGGAACTCACCGACGATCGGAATCGCAAATCATCGTCATTTTGCAACTGGTGAAGTTGATCGAAATCACAAATCAACCTCGGAGGAGGCGTTGAACTGGTGAAGGAAGTCGTGAAAGAAGGAGAGAGAGAGGGGGGAAACAATAAAATAATGGGTTCCGCGTGAACAGTGCTTCGGCAGAAGAAGCGAAGCACTGTAGCGGGAGGTGGTTTGCCGTTGTGTTTACAGAAGCTGCTGCGTGTGAAATTTCCTCAATTTCAGTAGGTAAAATAGGTGAAGAGCTTCTTTACAGCATCTGATAAACTTGCTCTTAAGGGACATGACTAGGGCTACAAACGAGCCGAGTCGAGCCGAGTTTTGCCTTGCTCGAGCTTAGCTCGCCTTAGTTTTTCTCAGCTCGAGCTGGGCTTGAGCTCGAATCGAGCTGAAATATGTGAGCTCGAACTCGGCTCGAATATATATTCAAAAGCTCGAGCTCGGCTCGGCTCGGCTCGGCTCGGCTCGAATGGTTCGTTCGGTATATGTATGGGTATTGGTATATGTATGTGTGTGTATATATATATGTATATGTAAGCTCGAGCTCGGCTCAAATGGCTCGTTTGGCTGTATATGGCAGCTCGCGAGCTCAACGAGCCGAGCATCAAGTGGCTCGAGCTCGGCTCGTTTATGAAACAAGCTGAAAATGATGGCTCGAGCTCGTTCGTTTACTTGATGAACCGAGTTCGAACGAGTCGTTAGCAAGCCGAGTCACGAGCCGCTCACGAGCGGCTCGGTTCGTTTGCAGCCCTAGACATGACATCTCAATTTAGTTTCTCTAGTACTCCCTCCGTTAATTCTAATTTACTTGTCATTTTTTGGAGTTCGTACCACTTTTTAATTAATTATATCTTCTAATTTATAATGTTTTAAGTGATTTCGAAAATATTGAATTATAGAACAAATCGAGATCTATCAAATAAGATTCATATTAATTAGATATAAAATTTATTATCAATTTAAAGATATAACTAGTTTTTTAATCCGGTTAGAATAGAACTGGAACAAATAAATTGAGATGGAGGGAGTACTAATTGTATCAGTTTAAACCTTTGTAGTTCACATTCCGTCTCAATTTCGTCCCTCTCATTGACGGTGTGATTGGAACAGATGGAATTTATGTGCAAAATTGTTATTTTTTCAAGAGAGGGATGAAATTGGAGATTTCATACAATTAGAGAGTTAATTCTAAAAAGTTTACATTTTACTTTTGCTTCGGAAAAACATAAAAAAACTATTTCCATCTCAAGTATTTTTTATTGAATAATCCTAATGTCTCAAGGAAATTTGAAGTTTTATTGAATATCCAAATAAAATATGTTGAGGAAAGAGGCAATGACAAATTGATCATCTCTTGTTACTGGGCGTCTTCTGTGGCCTAGGCGGCTACACTATAGGCTGAGGGGTTCAAGCAAAGCCCCCTGTGCTTAAAAAATAGTTTTAGAATTTAATTTGTATATTTTAACTTAAAATTTGATTCTTCTCTAATGTTGTCCGTAGACTCAGCACTGAATTACTTATACGTGGCCAAAGTAAATGAAACTTCGCTTGAATTTGCAGGTGTGTAGTTTAATAAAATAAAATAGGCCTAATAAATTTTCAACCAAAATAAATATTTTTAATTTAGATAAAGATTTATGTGCAAAAAATTTCTTTACGTTTTTTTGTCACTGAACTAAAATCTTGGAGGCATCTTCCTAAGTCCAGATAAAAAAAAATCGTTCCTTCTCATGTTGCAAGAAACCAATTAACCATGCTTGGAACAGTGGCAGGAGAGAGATTAATTTTATGGGGGTGCTGAAGTTGGAAAGTTTAGTGTAAAAACAAAACAAAAAAAAGTAGAAATTCACTAAAAAAAAGTGAACACATTTTATTCAAGCTTGACACAAGTATATATACGTATATATATACATATCGACACCCTAAAGTTTTTCAACACATACAATCTCGATGCCCCAAATTAAATGACAATATCTGAGAAGAGAAAAAATGGCTTTTCCCCAAATTATTTTTTGTTCAGTTTTGTCTTTCCTTGGGATAAAGCCTATAAAAAGAGAATAAAAACTCAACTTGTTTTGGCCGAGTGGGTTGAGACTTGGGTGTTTGCTCCATCCTAAAGTTTTAGATTCGATTCTTTTTCCAATCCTAAACATGTGAAATGGCCGTTTTGTGTGTGTGTGTGTTGGGGGGGGTGGGGTGTCCCAAAAAAAAAAACCTCAACTTGTTTTGATAAAAACTAGCTACAAGAATAAAAGCCCTTTTTACCATGTCAATCAATAGGAGGGAATTACATGATATACAAAATACAAAATACAAAATCACAAGACACTATATCAATTGTGTGAGAGTCTACATATAAAATACAAAATTCAAAATCACAAGACACTATATCAATCATGTGAAAGTCTACAAGATAACTTAGCCTAATAACCAACCAATAAAATAAATAAGCCTATCAAAAGGACTACCACCGCTATAAGTCCAATCCGACTACAAGTCTCATTAAAAGGAGAAATAATTCAAACAATTTCAAAGGAAAGCACACTAGCTCGCACATTGGTAGAGAGATTCAAACTCTTAATCTCTTAGTAAGATTCAAAAGCCCTGGCTAATTCATAAGCTAGCCTAAACTAGTTGAATAAAAGCTCAACTTAGAAGGACAACTTGAACGCAAGTTTAGTTTTGTACTACTCCATCCGTCTCAATTTGTTGGTCTACTTTGGGAGTATGTGTCAATTTTCAATTAATTATATCTTACACTCTATAATCTTTTAGGTGATTTTAAAAATTTGGTATAAAAAATTCATTGAGATCTATCAAACAAGATTTATATTTTATATAAAAAAACATTAGTATAAATTAAGAGATATAACCAATCTTTTGAGACTTCCAAAAAAGGGAAAAATGACCAAGAATTTGGGACGGAGGGAGTAATTAATTTCAGTTTGGGTCTTGTGTGGTTGAGGGTGAGGGAGTTTGTACTCCAAATTCGTATAGTATCTCTTGTTATTTAAAGTACGTTTCAATTTTTAACCCTTTTCACAAATATAATAATTTTACTTTAGTCTCTTTAAATGAAAATTTACCCCTTTTTTTTTTTTTGCCCATAATCCTTTCAAATTCAGAGTAATTATATAGTTGATTCCCTCTTTGTCAATATTTTGCGTCTGCTACCAGCTGTGGTTCATTTACCAAAAAAATTATTTTTAGTCTGAAATCTATTTCTAACTTTTGGCAAACGACTTCACTAACCATTTGTATGAACTTTATACACGTGTAAAGGTAATGACCAATATAACCGATCAGGCTTCGAGTGATGACTCAGGCAAGAAGTTTGCGACTGCAGAAGTCAACTACTCATCAGTTCAATCGGTGTACGGACTGGCACAATGCACGCCGGATTTGTCTGATTCTGATTGCAATAACTGCCTCCGAAATTGTATCTTGCAGTTTCCGAGTTGCTGTGATGCGAAACGAGGAGGGAGAGTGCTGTTTCGGAGCTGTAACGTTAGGTATGAGATGTACCTGTTTTACAATGCCAGCGCCGCTCAGTTGCCCCCTTCACCAGCCGTCCCTCCTCCTTCTGGTAAAACTTTATTTTGTAAAGCTTAATTGGATTTGGAATTTAATGATCGATTAATCTTTCGTCCTAAGTACCTAAAACTACTACGAGTCTATGATTTTTATGTATTACTAGTTTTTTCTTAAGAGGTGAAAGACTCGGTCCAAATGTAATGCCTTGTCCTAATTCCAAATAATTTCGGTAGCCTTGGGGGCGTTTCCACTAAAAATGTTGGATTATATGTTATTGCATTTTGTCACGTTGTTCACACTAACCTACAGCTTCTTTCTCTTTAGTTTCCCCTCCTTTTTTTCCCTTTTCACTCACTCATATACCATCTACAGCTTATAAGTTAGTGGATACAATGACTTGACATTTTTAAATAACGAGAAGTTGTACATAACTTATCTTTGCATCTTCATAATTGGAGATGGAGCTAATGAATGGAAAGAGATAAAGAGAATAAGAGGCACGTGACCCCCTGGGCCTATGTTGACTTCGCCCCTGATCATTAGAGAAGTAGACATAAAAGGTATAGCTAAGCATTATGCACGATCTGACAAAATGCAACCCTAACAAACGCTTTCTTATAGTAATTTTTTTGCCTTTTGGAATAAGAGCCGTAGCAGACAATTTGAGTACTAAATTTTAGTTTACAGAAAGTTTAGGCTTACCGCTTGGTTTTCCTGCACGGTTTTAATCGCACGCATGTGCGGCCCAGTCTAGATCACAAAAAATACAAAAAGCCAATACTAATACATTTTAAAATAATTTTTTATGAGACTCTATAAAAAATCAATTGCTCCGAAAGATATTGTTAAGTATTTTTTTTGGATTCGTAGGGTGAAACTATTTAATTACTTAGTTTTACTCTTATAAATTTAGAAAAATATTTATTGATATCCATTGAAGCTAAATTGTTACAGGGCCCCAAAATATTATTTTTAAAATTTAAAGGTATTTTTTTTTTTTGTATTTTTGGGGTTCCAGGATGAGCCCCACATGTGTGCAATCAATCCGTGCGGTAAAACCAAGCGGTAAGGGTAGCACGGCTGAAAAATATCTAAGACAGGAGCACTGAAAGTGATCATGTAAACTTCATGATAAACTACAACAAATAGATCTGATGCCAAGGCAACATTTGAAGGAAGGTACATTATATATCTGTCATCAACCAATATCATAAGTGCCTCCATATATGGAAAGTGCATAAATTTTGGCCAATTATGTAAAATACATACATCTAATTCCCACCGATTTTGAGTCTCTATTTACAATCATCAGATCAGAGCAAGCAATTCTAATTTGGCGTTGTTGCCCCCTTCAATTTAGAATAAATGGGCATTGTTGTCTGACATTTTGTAATACCCACCTTTTGTCTGGGTTGAGATCTTATTTTTACAACCATTAGACCGTTGTTAATCAAATGGCGACGATTTAGACATAGATTGAAACAATACCATCTGTTTCGCAGGAAGAAAAGGAAACGCGATTACAATCGGTCTTAGTGTATCAGCATCCGTTGTGCTAGTGCTGCTTGGTTCTGGTATCTACTGCCACAGGAGAACGAAAAGAAAAGCAAAAGGTAACAAACAGTCTTCTAGTTACCAGTTTCCAATCTACTGATCTCATAATATGTCAGCTATAGCTAACTGTACAGTACTCCACAGAAGAGAGAGAAAATAACCAAGAAGTTCAATTACTTGACTTGGCGCAAGCTAGAATTGTTGATGATTACAGCACTGATAATTTGCAAGGAGAAAAGCCCGCGAAGTCGCACGACTTTCCTTCAGTTCAGCTAGATCTTGTACTTGTAGCTACGAAGCATTTTTCTGAAGAAAACAAACTTGGAGAAGGTGGATTTGGTCCAGTTTACAAGGTACTTGTGGTGCTGATGATTTTGTCTAGTCTAAATTTCCAGGGTGTTGTCACTTTTTCGAAAACAAAATCTAAATTGAGAGCTAAAAGAGGCATTTTGTGACAAAAATGCCCCAATAGCGGAATAAATAACCTTAATTGATGTCTTATTCAAATGCATTGCATGCCTTGGAAATTTTTTGCAGGGTACATTACCAGATGGAAAGGAAATTGCAGTAAAGAGGCTTTCAAGAAATTCAGGCCAAGGACTTCAAGAGTTCAAGAACGAAATATCTTTAATCGCAAGGCTACAACATAGAAATCTTGTCCGACTCTTGGGCTGTTGCTTGGAGGGGAACGAGTTGATGCTAATCTATGAGTACATGCCCAACAAAAGCTTAGATTTCTTCCTCTTTGGTATCGACTCACTCTTAAGTTGTCCCTAGTTTCTCGACAAAACTATTTGATGAAACCCAAACAATACCGTCGTTAATCAACTTTAATGTTGTTTGTTTCTTGTTAGATTCCACTAAAGCTTCACAACTAGACTGGAAGAGACGCTTTCTCATAATTAGTGGGATTGCTCGAGGCCTTTTGTATCTGCACGAGGATTCTCGACTTAGAATTATTCATAGGGACCTTAAAGTCAGCAACATTTTGTTAGATCAAGAAATGAATCCTAAGATATCAGACTTTGGAATGGCAAGAATTTTTGGTGGAAATCAAAGTGAAGCCAACACAAACAGAGTTGTTGGAACATAGTAAGTCTCTCAATTTCCAACTTATGTAAGTAGACATAAACACGTGTGTCCATCTCTTCTTATGTTATTTTTTCTTTGTTAACTACAGTGGATATATGGCTCCAGAGTACGCTATGGAAGGGCTGTTTTCTGTTAAATCTGATGTCTTCAGTTTTGGAGTTCTCTTACTAGAGATTATAAGTGGGAAAAAGAATAATCGTTTTTATCTTTCTGAGCAGGGTCATAGCCTCCTTACTTATGTATGTTTTTGGATTCCTACTTATCTCTATACCTTTTAACCCAAGAGCATAACGATCATCCGTATTGATAACATCACTTCTTTCTAAATTGTCAATATACAGGCATGGAATATATGGTGCAAAGGTGAGGGAATATTGGAGTTGATGGACCCATTATTGGCAGAGTCATGTGTAGCAACAGAAGTGTTAAAATGTATCCATATCGGATTGTTGTGTGTCCAAGAAGACCCTGCAGATAGACCGACGATGTCAACTGTAGTTGTTGCATTGGGAAGCGACAATGTAAAGTTGCCTCAACCAACACAACCAGCATTTTCTGTTGGGCGTTTGGTGTTGAACTCATGTCAGTCCTCGTCAAATGCTAACGAAGTCTCTGAGAATGAGATGACAATCTCAGATGTATCATCTCGATAACTTTACTAGGTTTTTTTTTTTTTAAATATTCATCAATTGGCATACTGTGTATTTAGGAATACTTTATGACCCGTATCTCTGTATTTAGTCAAAAGTTTTAATTGATAGTGTGGCTAATTGTACAAAATTTACCAAGTTAAGTGGCAAGGAGTACGTGAAAATGCCGAATTCAATGTTAGAAATAAAAAAAAAAATGCATGCAAAACGTGTCATCTTTTGGAAATATTTGCACTTGAGCGAGAATCTTTTTTATGATCAGATCTGAATCATGTCGTATACGAGCAGGCAGTCGAATAAGTGAGATAGCTAAAGGATTCTGTATTGCTTTGGCAACGATACCTAAAGGATCGAGAGATTAACGGAAGATAATGATGCCTATAGTTAGCTTAGCTCTACTGCTGCTTGTAATGCCTCGGAGGAGCCAAGTCACGGCGCGATTACAAGTTCTCTATACGGTATGCTCTAAGACCACTAATTACACGGGCAATAGCCAATTGGAATTCGACCTGAACCACGTCCTCAGCCGAGCACTCTACAATGACGGCGGCGATTCAATCTTCTCCAACAAGACCGAAGGAGAACCGGACAAAGTTTAGGGACTCTTCCTTTGCAGAGGCGACGTTTCACCCGCCGATTGCCGGGACGGGGCAGGGAACGAGATCTAACAAAAATGTCCATTCAAGAGAGAAGCACGTCATTTGGTACTATCAGTTTTTAATTCGCTACTCGAACCGATCATTTTTCTCTACCATGGAGACACAGAGCTGCGTGTTATGGAACCCAGAAAACGTAACAGAACTGGATAAGTTCACCGAGGTTTTGGACAATATGTTTCCGAACCTGACCAGTTTTGGCACTTCTATCCCTTCTAACCTGATGTATGCAACCAATGAAGCCGGCGTTGGTACTTGGCACGTATATAATTCTACAAAGCTGTACGTACGGTATGGTGCAATGCACGGCAGATTTGTTATTCCGGTGCATTGTCGTTAACTGCCTAGATTATGTTGTGTCTGGGGTGCCGGGAAAAGGAGGGAGGCTAATCACACCAAGCTGTAACGTAGGGTAGGAGCTGAAGCTCCGTTCTTGGCGGACCCTCCAGTTGTAGCTTAAGCTCCGTAAGGCAACGGGACTGATGCAGTCCAATGGCAGTAGAGAGGTGAGTAATTAATTAATTATCTTGGGTCCTGATTGCGTAAAAATGTTTGGTAGACGTGCAGCAGTCATGTTATCCCCTTATTTTTTCCAAAATATAAAGGCATTTAATAAAAATCATGGTCCCAGAATCGCCTTTAGGCTCTGGTGGAATACCGTGGAAAGCATGCTGTAACTTCCTCGCAACAAAAGAGAATCTCCATAGAATTAGGTGTAACCCTAATCCCTTGTGTCCAATTTGTCTCCACGAACCTGAAAGCGTTGAACACCTTCTTTTGCAGCCCAGTTTGGTTTGAGAGCAGTTTAACATACAAAGTGGATCCCTTGGCAATCACGTCTGTCATGAAGTGGACTGTCTCCATCATGGACCACTTGAATTCAGCTATAGATGGTCCGAAATTTGTGGGTAAGATCATTTTCTTGGCTTGGCAGATTTGGAAATCATGCAATGACTGGGTTTTCATTTCCGTGCCAGTGGATCCTAAGGAGGCTGTGGCTAGAGCAGCTTATGCTTATGGATGGTCTGAATTTGAAGGGGGTTTGGGTAATCAGGAGGTACAAAGGAAGAATGAGGTCCAGGTGCTACCAAGTCATCAACATTGGTCTCCTCCACAAGAAGGGTGGATAAAGGCTAACTGTGATGTGGCACTGAAGAAAGGAAGTTCTAAGGCAGCCATCGCTGTGGTTCTTAGAAATCATAGGGTTGCAGTGGTGGATGGGAGATCTGCTCGGGTGCTTGCCTCTTCTGCTTCCCAAGGAGAGGCCTTAGCAATTTGCCTGGCCTGCCATTTACTCATTGCAAATTACCAGATTACCCAAGATATTATCGAAAGTGATAGCAAAGTAATTATTAAGCTACGCTACACAGCAAATGTGCCTCCTTGGGAGTTTGCAACTCTAATCGAGGATATTAGCCATCTTTCTTCTAATTTTGTTAGTAGCTTTTCCTGGGTCCCTATGGAGTGTAATAGGGCTGCTCATTGGGTTGCATCCCATTCCTTAAGAGGCCTTGCTCCACTAGATTGGGTCTTTAATCTTCCTTTTCCTTTCTCGTTATATGTAAAGAAGATGCCCTGTTGAGGCTGTGAGTTAATGAGAATTTTCGACAGTTCAAAAAATATATAAATAAATTACCGACTTTAGGCTCGCAATTGTATCCAATTGAAAAATAAGCAACCTACCTAAATGGCTAGCCAAATGCTGAACGTTACTGAGATTTCGATAGCTAGACTCCAAATTCAATCCCTTGTAGTACTTTTTCCAAATACTTTTGGTTGCCTTCATTATATGTGAAACAAATCCAGTTACAATTCCGTACTAAGCTGATTAGTTTGTGCGCAACACTACTGAATGGAATTCCCCTACATGCAATGGGTCATGGCGAGTTAAACAAAATCTCAATTCCAGGAAGAAGATTGACCAAGCGTGCGAGGAGATAAAGGTGCTTGAATCGGAGGGGCATGAGCTCCATCATGATAGGCTAATGAATTTAGAGAACTAGATGGCGAATGAATGGGCAAAAGAGGAATTGTACTGGCAACAGATAATATCCCACCACAAATGGCTACAATCTGGGGATTGCAATATTACTTCTTATTTTCACGCAAGTACAGTTGAACGACAAAGGCGTAATCACATTTCGGGGATCGAGAGTGCGTATGGGGCCTGAAGTTTGGATCAGCAAGGCATTGTAAATGAGTTTCAGAGTTTCTTTCAGCATTTGTATGTCAGTGAAGGAGTTCAAAACATCCCGCAGGTTACTAACTTTATTCCTCACCGAGTTTCTACAATAATGAATAATAGCTTGTTGAAGCCATTTACATCAAGGGAAATCAAAGCTGCTTTGTTCAAGATGCACCCAAATAAAGCACTTGGCTATGATGGAATGACGGTTGGTTTTTTCCTTTTCCAGCGGTATTGGGGAATAGTTGGTTTTGATGTTTGTCGAGCAGTGCGTAGTTTCTTCCATGATGGCAGAATGCTTAGGAATGTAAACCGCACTCAGATTGTTCTCATTCCAAAGGTTCAAACTCCTATAAAGGTCAGCCAATTTCGCCCCATTAGTCTATTGACCATAAGTTACAAAATTATTGCAAAGGTTTTGGCTAATCGGCTCAAGCCTTTCCTTCCTTCGATTGTCACCGAAAACCAAAGTGCTTTTGTAGGGGGTCGCCAAATAACAGATAATGTTCTTATTGCTCATGAACTCACACACTACATTAAGCACAAACGTTCTGGTTCTCATGTGGTGGCTGCATTCAAATTGGATATGGCAAATGCATACGATCGGATAGAGTGGAGCTATTTGGAGATGGTGATGACACAGTTGGGCTTTCATCAGAAATGGATTGGATGGGTGATGGAGTGTGTGAATATGGTTTCTTTTTCCATCACAGTCAATGGAGAAGCAGGGGATACTTTCTATCCAAGCCGGGGGATCTGCCAGGGGTGCCCTCTCTCTCCGTATTTATTCCTCTTGTGCGGAGAAGGTTTCACAGCCCTGTTTCATGATTTTTTAAGCAAAAGACTTATACAGGGATTTCGGATTAACAATCATTGTCTTATTATCTCTCATTTATTGTTTGCATATGATTCTATTGTATTTTGTCGTGCCACAGTTCAAGATTGTGAGGCTTTGTCTTAGATCCTTGATTCCTATGAAGCTGCCTCCGGCCAAAAGATCAACAAAGACAAATCCTCAGTGTTCTTCAGTCCCAATACTCCAGTCCAGGCTCGAAATCTTTTATCAGCAAACGTGGGCATATCAATGGCGGTATACAGTGCAAAATATTTGGGGCAACCAGTATTCCTTGGTCGCTCCAAGCGTGATCTATTTCAATACATCAAGGATAGAACAACAAAGCGGCTGCGGAGCTACAAGGAGTCTAAGATTAATCATGCAGGGCATGAGGTATTATTAAAATCAGTTCTTTTAACGCAGCCAAATTATGCTATGTCCTGTTTTCGGTTGCCTAAAACTCTTTTGCAAAAAATTTCATCCGAAATTGCAAGATTCTAGTGGGGTTCTAAGGAAGGAGAACGGAAAATTCATTGGATTAAGTGGGAAAAACTGAGCAGGTGTAAAGGTGATGGTGGATTGGGGCTGCGTGATTTGGAGACTTTTAATCAAGCTTTGTTAGCTAAACGAGGTTGGAAACTAATTTCTGGTACATCTTCTCTGTTTAGACAAATCTTTAAGGGAAATATTTCCCCTGTACATCATTCCGGCATGACAATGCTAGTAGCCAATCCTCATGGGCTTGGAAGAGCATAGTCTGGGCCCGAGAACTAATTGATAAGGGATGGATATGGCAAGTCCGATGTGGGAAAGATATACGTGTTTGGGAAGACCCTTGGTTGTCCAAGAATACTGATTTCAGAATTAATGGAACCACACCTAGAAGAGAGGACATAAAGAAAGTTGCTGATCTTATTGGTTCTGATACGAAGTCCTGGAAAGTTTCTCTAATCCAAGAGACCTTCAATCAAGAGGATGCAAATGCGATTCTCTCCATTCCTATCAGTTATACCAGCCAAAAAGATCGTAAAATTTGGCACCCATCCCCGAATGGGATGTTCTCCGTCAAGTCGGCTTATCCTCTAGCGAAGGAAAGTTCAAGTTCGCATCGCAACCTTCAGGAAGGCCAAACAAGCTCCTCGAGCGTCTTACCAACAGTGCGGAGGAAGCTATGGACACTTTCAATCCATCCGAAGGTGAAGATATTTATCTGAAAATGTTTTAATAATGTGGTAGCAACAAATTCCGCATTGGTATCACACAAAGTCAGAGCTGACCCAGTTTGTACTTGCTGTGGTAAAGCGGAAGAATCAATCGCACATTTCCTTTTTCAGTGTGCTACAATCAAAGTCTGGATCCACTCTCCATTTTGGCTAGGACCTAAAGAACTGCTCGATTGTAGGCACATGGTTGATTGGTGAGAATGCATCTACGATCGTATAACACAGAGTCATTTGCCCTCTCCCTTCCTAGGTGTGGCTTTACTTTATTGTTGGTGGATATGGCGAGCAAGGGATGATTTTATTTTCAATGGAATAGTTTGGGCAACGGATGCTGTTAGTAGGAAAGCGCAAGGTGATTTTTATGAGTTTCAGGACGCTAACACTAAGGTCCCCCATCCCCCATTGAGTTCCTCTTTGATGGGGACCTGGGTGCGCCAGCAACTGAAATGAATGTGCTGAAGAAAAACGTCGATGCGCCGGTTTGCAGGAGCTCAAATACTATTAATTGGCACAGGGCAGTGGCTCGAAGGGATAATGGTCAGGTTATAGGTATTTTTCTAGCTATTCATGATGGGATCAACTCGTCCAGAATTGCTGAAGCTTTGGCCATTCGCAATGGGTTAAAACTGGGGACTGCTCTAAAATATCCTAAGGTGCATATTGAATCGGACATGGAGGCGATTGTGAGGAGTTGCAGTGATGATCAAGACCCTCCCTCCGATATAGCAGTAGTTATTCATGATTGTTTAGTCTTGAAGAAATCTTTCACTTCATGTATTTTTGGTTTTGTTAAACATGAATGTAATAGGGCTGCGCACTATTGTGCTCAAAAAGTCCTTTCCAATGGCATGGCAACACCCTTTGTTGTGTCGCTGAAAGGTTATTTGACGAAAAATACCTTTTTTTTTGCACCTCATGGGTTTCGAATCTAGGTCTTCCGACTACACAACCTTAGCACGCAAGACTTTGACCAATTGCACAACACACACTTTTTAATATATATTTGAAATATCTAATACTCCCTTCGTCTTATTTTCATTGTCCATTTTTTAATTACGTGCCATTTTTTAATTGCTTATATATTTCAATCTATAATATTTTTCATAATTTTGAAAACTTTTTATTATCAAACTAATAGAGATCTATCAAACAAGATACATATTGCATATTTTTCAAGACTACACTAAAAGATATAGGCAAAAGACATAAAAGAGACAAACAAAATAATGGACAATGAAAATGGGATGAAGGGAGTATATATTTATATATAATTAAAACTAGCAATTAAAGTTGAATCGAATGTCACCTGACAGAAGCGAATATGAAGGAGAAGTACTAAGATATGAAGGAGAAATAATAGTGAGACCAAATCCAAAAGAGCCTTCCGTCTTGGAGCGTAATAGGAGCTTTCTGATTGACATGGTCTGTTATCGGCCGTTATAAGACCGTATCATCGATACAGTTATGTTTCTTGAAAACGAAATTTAATACCCTAGAGCCGAACTATATAATTGTTCCGAATTTGAAAGGATTCTGGTTATAAAAAAAAAAAAGTACGTTAAACTCACCTAGACTCTTTGCAACCAAACCCAAAGAAAAAAATACATGTAATTTGAAACGATTACAAGTGCAAATGGTTTGTTGCTTTCCAGAAAAGGCCAATCACACTAACAACTCGACGAAAAGCTACTGCACTCAGAAAAAATAATAAATACACCCATATAAGATTTCTTACCACAACCTACCTACACTCTAAAAATAGATTAATAAGCGTACAACTTGATAATTGGGGAATAATGCAAATGTCAGTTTTTGTCATGAATGTGCCAACCAAATGGGGTCTCAGCTTATGGAGCTTACAACATCATCTGGGGTCTACTTCACTAATTGATGCTTCATTCACAGTCCATTGTGTTGACTGATCTGATTGTAGCTCTGGAACAATATTTGACCCTATTCCACTCCGGCCTAAGAATCTTGGCTGTTGGGGAAGCGACATCGTAGCGGAATAGCTATTGAGCATCAGAACTATTGTTGCCATGGAAGGTCTAGCATCTGGATCATCTTGGACGCACAACCAGCCAATATGAATACATCTAGTGACTTCATTTCTTGCATAAGACCCTTTAAGAGTTGGATCTAACAAATCCAAAGGCCTTCCTTCCCTCCAGAGTTTCCAAGCCTGCAGCAATTCAATACTCACGTGAATTGTGGATGCGATGATATAGGCACTAAAGAGGAATGTACTCCCAATGTTATGTCCAATATTAAGGGTTACGTTTAAAAGGAAGTGCAATGAATAGATTTGCAAATATTAAAGACATTAGCTTTTTATGAAGGATAATTTTAAGATCTTTCAACAAGACATACATGTTTGAACATCCCTAAATTGAATATATAGAAGACTAGTAATATGGGATAGATAGAGTAGCAATTATAATGTACGGCTAAAAGCTTACGTAGCTCATAAGGTTTGCAGCATCATCTGAGTGGTAAAAGTTGTTCCTCTTGCCAGAAATGATCTCTAGAACCAAGACACCAAAGCTAAACTCATCAGACTTTGCGGAGAACTTTCCATGCATTATATACTCTGGAGACATGTAACCACTGCGAGCCCCCATTATTATTTAATCATGAATTAATGGAAGAAAAAAAGGAAAGGAAACTAGTACTTTGCAAAAAAACCAGACATGAAAAAATTGACGTCATAATGCACAAAGGTTTAATTCAAAAAGTACGTGACATAGGGGGTGTGAAGTGTGAACAAAGGTTTAGCCCTCCCCTTTTTCCATGACACTACTATTTTTTTTTTCCCTGATTATAGTTGATTTAACAAACTACTATCCTTCCAACTATCAAAATATGTCAAGAATTGATGAAAGGGAAATTAGGTAAATCAAGAAAAGTAAATAAAGAAAAGAAAAGGACTATTGTTCAGAGAAGCAAGTGTTGAAATCCTAACTAGTAAATTCCATGAATTGTGATTAAGCAGTTAGGCACGCGTTGTTCAAAAAAATTAAGCAGCCAGGCATAATAGCTCATGTGTTTGATGAATCCCATTAATGCAAATTACAAGTCAGTGCCCGTTAATGCATATTATAGAAAAACAAACAAACGAAATGCAGGGAGACTTCTTACAATGTTCCAGCGACTCGACTTGTGTTTCCTTGAGTTTGATCATTTCCAAAGATCCTAGCTATGCCAAAATCTGAAACTTTTGCATTCATATCAGCATCTAACAAGATATTGCTAGCTTTGAGATCACGGTGTATAATTCTAAGCCGGGAATCTTCATGAAGGTGCAACATCCCCCGAGCTACTCCACCTATAATCTTGTAACGTTTTGACCAATCCAGCTTCTCCCGCTCTTGTGGGTCTGTGCATTGATGAGTTGAAATGCAAGTTCAAGTTAGAAGTAAAGAACCAGACTTGGGAAATCTGTATTATGGTTTTCTGTTTCTCGAAATTGAGACACGCACAAAAGAACATGATTCTTATTGTTTGAGAGTTAATTCGTTATTGGATTCCGAGACTTGACATTCATGGCAATGAAATTAGTAACAAGCAAAACTAACGAAGAAGTGTTTAGATTCCCTAACCGAATATGTATTAGTTATTTTGTTTCTAGAAATTGAGACACAAGCAAAAGATCACGTTAAAGTGGTCCCATCTCCGAGCATGCACCTGCAATGCTCCTCAACACACGATTCGCATTGTGTACCATTCAGCTATGCTTTGTGTTTGAGCGTTAATACCTTCACTACAAGAAAATTAGGATACGCCAGCACTCAAAAGCATTGGTAAAAGTTCACAAAAGCGATGCTATAGCCCTTTTTGGTCTATACCAACACTTGGGCAAAGCGCTGGCACAGACGCGCTACTATAGATCTATACCAACGCTTTTTATGTGTGTTGGTATAGATTTATATTTACTAGCACTTTTATTTCCGGCGTTTGGAAGCGCTGGTATAGCATAGTTTTACCAGTGCTTAACCAAAGCGCTGGTATAGACTCTCTTTACCCAAAAAAATTTCTCAATGGCAACATTTTTTAGTACTGCTGAGTTTTGAACTCTAGACCTTCCGGTCACCTAAACCCCCAAGTACCGCTGCTCCGACCACTGCACAAACACCATTTCCGATGTATGTTTGAAACCTTTAATATATAACATATGTTTCGGATCTACTATTTATTAAATACTAAGTAGATTATTATAAAAGGTGAATCACTACCGGTACTCCATGAGAATTATTTTATGCTTTATTTTTGTTCCACTAACATGTCAAAAGGTTTTTTTTTTAGTTTTATATTTGTATTTTACAGAATCTTTTCCAAGCACTACCACCACGACCCCGAAGAATGCATCTATTGGGAATATTGCTTATTTTGGCTTAAGCAAAATTTTAGATACATCTCGGCCTCCCATATTTAATCAACAAGGACAACGTAATGAACAAACTAGATCATCTTGCATGATTGTGTCGAGGCATTAAAGTATTAGATGCATCCTGACCCCACTAGTGTCTTTATTTTTTTTTACATGTTTCGAAGTTCATCATTCCTACCAAGAATGAAGTTAATCGTGTATCACTACATACTTGGTCGGACAGAAAAACCATTTTGTTAATAAAATTGTGTCTCGATAAAGAAATTTTCTGAACCCAATCGAGACATTTTTACGAGAACGATAAAATCAACAAGAAAAACAAAAATCAATGGTCTGGATTATCATGATTGTGTCGCGGTCGAATGGCTACCGTATGTTCAAATATAGCACAAGACTTAGTTTGTTAACATTTACATTGAACATATAGAATTAAAAAGTCATTACCGACTCAATTTTTACAGTGGTTAATCTGAACCATTTTTTTTTTTTTTTTTACATGAGTTGATCTGAACCATTAGGATTTCACATCTCATTGATTCCATTGTTGTCGCCGAAATTGGAGATCATTGAATATTGAGATGCGCTAAATAATCATACCGAAAATTATTAGCAAATTGTATAACATATAATATCGTTTAAAATTGTTCGATTAATGGTTATTTTCTTTGGATCTATTCCAGCGCTTTTCTTGGGCCGCTGGGAAATGGAGGGCATATTCTAGCGCTTTTTATGGGTGCTGGTAAATGGGAGGCCTATTCCATCGTTTTTTATTGGGCGCTGAAAAATGGTAGCCCAATTCTAGCGCTTTTACTTTGGGCGCTCGGAAATTCCCATTCTAGTAGCTGTTAGAAAAAACGCTGTTATAAACCTCCTATTATAACGCTTTTTGCAAACGCTGGTAAAAAAAGCGCTGGTGTTGCCCAAATTTCTTGTAGTGCTTATTGAATTCCGAGACTTGAAATTCATATATAGCAATGGAAATTAGAAACAAGCAGTACTAATGAAGAGGCGTTTAGAATGCCTAACCAAATAAAAAATAATCGAGGCTCTTGTTGGGCACAAACTCGTAAATGAGTATCTTTTCTTCTCCTCCAAAGCAAAATCCGAGGAGCCTCACAAGGTTTCTATGCTGGAGCTTGGCAACCAATAACACCTCATTCTTAAATTCTTGTGCACCTTGCCCTGAGGTTCGAGATAGCCTCTTCACAGCTACCTCTTGGCCATCTGGAAGTAAACCCTAAGAATACAAAACATCTCATGAAACTCATAGATCCAAAGTAGGATAACTTCTGCAAATGTCGAAACAGTTTTTTGCAGAATTAAAAAATAAAAGTACCTTGTGGACTAGACCAAATTCACCTTCACCAATTTTGTTATCATTTGAGAAGTTGTTTGTGGCAGCTTCAATTGTACCCAAATCATATTGCAAGGACTCCACTTTTAAGATGTCATCCTCAACTGGACAAATCAAAAGTTGAAATTTAAAACAAATGGTAAAATCAGGAAAGGACAAGAAGTTGTTTTGGTGGTCTCTATCAATCTTTCTTTAGTTAATTTGTTCTGGCATGAAGAAGTTTCTTTAGTTTAGTGTGGGGGTAATTTTGAAATTTCCCCTCGTTCTTAATTACCATTGTCTAGATCTTCTTCGATAGAATTATATTTCTTCTTCGCCCTTTTAGTTAGGAAACAGAAGCCTGCTATGAAAAGCATAACGACGACCCCAATTGAAGCTACAATGGCAGCGATTACTTGCCATGAGACTCCCCCATTTCCTGCATTATTAAAAAAAATTCATTAGCATAAGGTTGCACTGACTAAGGCCGCAAACAATCTAATTTGAGTATATAGTGATTAGTTTCAGCTTGTGTGAAAAAAAAATCGGATAGTATATAAGGTTTGTTTTGTTTAACATGCGTCTACAAGAAGCATTTAATCAAGCTGATCACGATCTCTATCGAGCACGTCGGTGAATTGTTTAAGCTTTGGTCAAAAACTAAACGAGTTTGAAAAATGTGCTCAAAAATAGCCTCGAATTAGATTTTAACAAGCAGAGTACGAGTCAACATCGAATAACTTGAATTGATTTAACACCACGATCGCTCACTGTTTGCAACTTTAATTGACACTATTCAAATTAACAGCATTTTTTCTTAATATGCCCTCTCTATGTCTAAACCTTAGAAGACATTCAAAGGGGTCTTTGGTTTGTTTCTTGGAGAAAATGCATGATAGATTGATCCTTGGGCATCCACCATAACTCCAAGAAATTCCTTAAAACATTGATTCATGCAACTACTTGAGTGGTTACGATTAAAGGTGTTTCTGCAATCAAACACTTGCTGCAATCAGCGATGTACGTGGATTCGACAAATCCGTCTTCGGTCAATTAGTGAGGATTCATGATTATTTTATTGAGGTCATTTGTAACCCAACAATGTTGATATAGTGATTTGACCCATTCAAAGAAATTTTCACGTGCATCGTTGCAGCCATCGTTTATTGCTTTTCTGTTTCTTGTGTGCTGACTAATAGAAGCGATCAAAACAAAGCAAATCTATAGACCCAGGCTATCTAGGCCTAGGGTTTTTCAATTTGTATTAGAGCTAGGAAGCTAGTCATGTGTTTGAGTCGCGGGAGCGTCATCGTGAGGGAGAGATTGTAAGATCCGGAGTGCCCCCAAGAATTTGATTACGCAATGCCACTCTGTGCGACCAAATGTGGGTGCGATATTAAATGTCATAAAATACTAAATTGAAATCCTCCCTAATCTCGATTAATTTGAGGAGAGATAATGGAAAAGCGGTTTGACAACCTCCAATTTTTTTCACTTCTAGATGTGTATTTAAAGGATAGACTTAGAAAGGAACAAAAATTTTATTTCACATCTCTATCTAAAGAAAGAAGAACCAAGAATATGGAACGAACAGGAGTAACAGGTTATGAATACTAGACAATTCTAAAAACTTCAAAAATTAAACTCCAAATCCATGCTTTACAAAAGAAAGTTTTACCAGGGCTGCTTGTAGTAGTAGTAGTACTTGGAGGAGCAGGACGGAGGACTGGCGTAGGTGGCGGCAGAGCAGCACCGAAGCTGGCGTTGTAAAATGGGTATGTCTCATACCTGACATTACAGCTCGGAAACGGAATTATCGCTCCTTGTCTTGCGTCACAGCAACTCGGAATAGTTGAGATACAATTCCGAAGGCAGGTATTGCAATCGAAATCAGATATATCAGGCGTGCATTGCGCTAGTCCGTACAACATCAGAAGGGGTGAGTAATGGACTTGTGCAGTCGTGAATTTCTTACCTGAGTCATCACTCGAAGCCCGATTGACAATATCGTCCATAACCTTTCAAGTGTAATTCATACAAATACTCAAGTGGTTGCAAAAAGTTAGCATTAGATATAACATAAAAATCATTTTTTTTATATACCACGAAGGAAAGACACACCAAACTAAATTACCAGAAAGACAAAGAGGTTAAGGCTCTCATATTCGACCGCAGAGAGGTGATAAGAGCGAACCAACCACTGTTGTAAATAAAGGTTCTTATGTATAGTATAGGCCGTTATGTAATGGCTATTGGACCTTCGATAATGTTATTGACATACGTATTGGCCGGCATGATTTGATATCTGCCGATATAAGACCGTATCATCGATACCATTACGTTTTTCGAAATTGCAATTTAAAACATGGAGCCAACTATATAATTGCTCTGAATTTGAAAAGATTCTGGTAAGAAAGTTAAATTTCTATTTTGTAGAAATTGAAGTAAAATTATCAAGACATAGAAGGGGCTAAATAATTAGATCAACTTGTTGTCAATATCAAGTTTTACAAATTTGATCCAAAGTTTAAAGACTTCATTTCGTTGATTTATCTTACCATTCAAGTATTTTTTAGAATAAAAAAATTTCAAATTTTGTTTTGTACCAGCTGAGATTCTAATACACACCATCTATCAACCAGTACACGTTGTATTTTGAGTGATATAGAACACCTAGATATATGTATCGTTTTATTGCCGGTACCATACGAGTTTGACAACATTGATGTATTCCTCTCCCACTAAAGTGGACCCGTCCTTTTGTAATAGTGGCCCAAACCCGATTTAATTGTAATACAAAACTAAGGGGAAATGAAGGCCCATGATGTGTTTTGATAATTAATATCCGCCAAAAACATACTGAGAACATTTTTTAATGCTAAAAATGTCCTTGGTATTAATTATCAAAATACGTCATTGACTGTCATTTTCCCCAAAACTAACTTATGTTGAGCAGGAAATTAGAGGCCGGCCCATTTTTTGTTGGGGCTCTTGCTTAGGCCCCGTTTTGTATTGGTTCATTAAATCAATAATTTTGGTCTATATTTTCATTTTGAGATGTCTCAAAATATACCTTCACTCTTCCTACTTTTTTTCTTTAAAAAAAATCGATGAAATCGTTAATAGAGGAAAATTTCGATAGTAAATAGTAGGTTTAAACTCGACTTAAAGAATTAAATGCATGTCTCCTTACACACTAATGAACGCGAACTTTAGGATGGATAGAGGATCAAATTAACCAGATCATCAGTGACATCATACAAAAAATAAAATTAACTAGATAAGAGTGGTCACGTGAACAAGGACATTTGCAAATATTGGATCCTATCATCTTGCTTAAGTATCAGTTGTCCTCTATGAGTTTTCATGTTTGAATTTCACGGATCAAACATTCTAAACTTAAGGTCATTGGAGGGTTTTCCTAGTCATCATATCCAGAGCTCCGAAATGGTCGAGATGTACACAGATTGATTCGAACATCCAATTATAAAAAAGAAGAGTGAAAAAGAGTTCATATTTTTGTTCAAACATTAGAAGCATCATACGAGAGTATATCCATAATCTGTATCAAATATTTTATCGGGAAAATTTCACGTAGGCACCTAACTTTTCACACAAATCACACATAAATACTTGACATTTCTTAAATTTCATATAAACATGCACCTGAGCTTTCTAAAAACTCATCAATTCAACACACGCCATCACCCCTCCGTCTAAAACCAAACGGAAAAAAAAGTTAGGTGCTCCAATTTTTTATTTGTTTGAATTAGTGCGAAGATCTTAGTTTTCTGATCATTTTAAGCTAAAGTATCATAATTAATTTTTGACTCTAAAGCTCTCGTTAGTCAGCCTTAAGAAAGTTGTAGGATCAAATATCTCTTAGGGCTAACTAACGAGAGCTTTAGAGTCAAAAATTAATTATGACCCCTTAAAATAAAATGATCAGAGAAATAAGATCTTCATATCGGTTCAAACGAATTAAAAATTAGAGTAATTAATTTTTCAACCATTTATAGACCATTGGTGTGAAAGATCAGGTGCCTACGTGAAATTTTCCCTATTTTATCATATTACCTCTCCCAAAACTTCGTTAAAACTGGTCACATTCGTAGCGTTCCAAATGTAGTGCAAAGTCCTCACAAACCCTCTATCCAGAAGGGCGAATATATACTCGTTGGAATACTTCAACATGCACTTTTCCAACCAGACCGTCACCTGCTTCGACCTGGGGCACCATTCGACTACCTTTCTGGTAGTGTTAACGACGCATTCTTGACACATGGCAGAGGAGACATCACCACGGCAGAGGAAGAAGCCGTAGGCGATGTCGGGTGGGCTGGTGCCGACGGAGAAGTTGTAAAAGCCGACGGATGTGTTATTGGAGTGGGAGGAGAGAACGGAGAAGAGGGTGTTGAGGTTTGTTTCATAGGTGCTGTTTGGGGCGTAGGTACTGGTTGTGTCAGGGGTTGGGTCTGGGCAGCCTATGGAAAAGAAAGGTGGGTAATCTCCTTTAGTAATTGGGATAAGGCTAAGCAAGCAAATCGTGTAAACAAACAGAGGCTTTCTGGTGAGCAAATTATCCATTCTGGAGCAGCCCTCTGGGGATCCGGATCCTCTCCCCCACATTTCTCTCCACCCATCTTCCGCACCTTTTGACTAAAGCTTGACAACACACATTAATGAGCCCATCTAACGGTCCAGGTGAAGCCAGCTCTACCACTCCCAATTCCTTTAGAGACACAACGACGTTTTGTTCTTTGCTGCAAACGGCAGCTTAACCCCTGCCCCTTTTCCGTTTCCAGCTCCACCGTTTTTTAACATAACCATGAATATTTGATTCAACGATTTTTTTAGGGTTAATCAACGAAAGTCCTAAAGTCAAAATTTAATTATGACCGTTTAGAATAAAATGATCAAAAAACTAAAATCTTTCTACCCATTCAAACGGATTGAAATTTGAAACACTTAATTTTTCAACCTCTTTACAAAGTTAATATATTAAAAAATATGGTTAAAAAATTAAGTGTCCCAAATTCCAATCCGTTTGAACGGGTGGAAAGATTTTAGTTTTTTGATCATTTTATCCTAAATGGTCATAATTAAATTTTGACTCTAGGGCTCTTGTTGATTAGCCCTAAGAAATATTTGATTCTACAACTTTCTTAGGGCTAATCAACGAGAGTCCTAAAGTCAAAATTTAATTATGACAATTTAGGATAAAATGATCAAAAAACTAAAATCTTTCCATCCGTTCAAACGGATTGGAATTTGGAACACTTAATTTTTCAACCTCTCTTTACACAGTTTTTTTTTTTTTTACACAGTTAATATATTAAAAAATATGGTAAAAAAATTAAGTGTTTCAAATTCCAATCCGTTTGAACGGGTGGAAAGATTTTAGTTTTTTGATCATTTTATCCTAAATTGTCATAATTAAATTTTGACTTTAGGACTCTCGTTGATTAGCCCTAAGAAAGTTATAGAATCAAATATCTCTTAGGGCTAATCAACGAGAGCCCTAGAATCAAAATTTAATTATGACCATTTAAAATAAAATGATCAAAAAACTAAAATCTTTCCCCCCGTTCAAACGGATTGGAATTTGGAACACTTAATTTTTTAACCATATTTTTTAATATATTAACTGTGTAAAGAGGTTGAAAAATTAAAGTGTTTCAAATTTCAATCCATTTGAATAGGTAGAAAGATTTTAGTTTTTTGATCATTTTATTTTAAACGGTCATAATTAAATTTTGACTTTAGAACTTTCGTTAATTAGCCCTAAGAAAATCGTTGAATCAAATATTCATTATTATGTTAAAAAACGGTGGAGCTGGAAACGGAAAAAGGGTAGGGGTTAAGCTGCCGTTTGCAGCAAAGTACAAAACGTCGTCGTGT
>BPLS01028422.1:95354-113573 GCA_019656275.1 Rhododendron kiyosumense | reverse complement strand
CTTCCTAGATGTGTATAAGAGACAGGCTATGCACAACATGCATGTTGTGCATCATCTCGATTGCCCATTTGGCCATCTGGCGGTTCGGATCTCATTTCGGTAATGAACGAACGTCGAACCTCATCTCGGCAATGAACGATCGAGAGCCATTCATTGCCGAGATGAGATCTGGACCGTCGGATGGCCGAACGAAAGGTCCAGATTGTGCACAACATGGCATTGTGCACAAGTAGTATAACATTGCGCAGCAATGGCGGCTTCAATTTTTTTTAGGAGGGTGTTACTTTAACTCTATTCTCTCTATTAACGACTATAATATACACAATTTTGTATATCTCTTTCCGGACTCAGCTTCTAAACAGTTGGACTACAATGAAGAGATGGCGTTGTACAATCTTGAATGTTCATCTCAACAATCAATGATTTAGATTTGTGAAAAAAATCTTGGAGCCGGTAATATACTTACCCAACTAGTAAGATTCTTTCAACAACTTTGATCCATTGAAAACATTTTTGGATTGCAGAGAAACCTGATTCATCTCATGAAGACATATTGTTTTGCCAAAAAAATTGTGTTCATCATTGATAGATGTCTTTTTTGACAAAGGGAAGATGTTTTATTAATTGATGGGCGGGGAATGCCTAAACATTAGAGAGAACGGAACCCCATGGGGTAAGGCAATAGTCAACAGATCGAACGTACCACAAGAAAGGGATTTTTTTACCCTAATGTGTGCAGAACAATTAAAATCACCTTTAACAAAACTAAACTCACACGAAAGGAAGAAGTCCTTCAGTGTCAAACAATCATGAATTAAAACTGCAACATCCAACAGTGGAGTCTTTGATATTGAGCAACTCTTTATGATTGCCTCCGCATCCGATTCAATAATGGCATTAGAAAATCTCAGTGTGATATGCCGATATCCATTTGAATACCGTCTCGATAGCTATGTCAATGGTTCACTTTTGCAGAAAACAAAATAAATCATCCAAACTTTTACCATTTACTCCCTCTGTCCTGATTTGTTTGTCCCCCTTTTTGACTTATACATGTCTCAAATTGACTGTCCAATTTCAAAATCAATGGCTCAGATTATGTAGATTTTCAAATCAAAGGATTAAATTTGGTTTCCTTAATAAGTTGGAAATTCGAGATTAGACAAATAAATTGGGACGGAGGGACTATTTATTTTCAGTAAATTTGAATTGTTGACATATAGCTATTGATATCCAATTGAAATAACTACTGTTTACAAGGACTTCATTCTTTGTGAGATTGAAAATGTGAACGACTCTATTCATTATTATGGATCTGGAATGGATTGAATCCAATTAAGATGAACGAAAACTGAACAAAACCAAAGGAGGACAGTAATTATACAATGCTTCTGGAATATATGAACAGTATACTTCCTCCTCTTACATAATATGTGGATTCCACCTGTGTCTCTCGTGTGGGCCTCACATATTATGTGAGAGGATGAAGTATATTATTCATGTATTCTGGAAGTATTGAATAATTTTCGCAAGAACTGGGTCCCGCCACCTCTTTAACAAAATCAAATGAGGTCTCCAAATATTGTTTAAAATTCGAAAATTGAGTCAGAGTAACGATTTTTTTATGGGTTGATTAGGATTGAATTCTTATAATATTGGCTTTATGGTTCGGCCTCCCTCCACTTTCATGCACCACTTAAATCACTGAACGAAACTATCAGGAAAGGAAAGGAAGATAACACACTCAAACAACTAAATTTAAAAAGTGCTTAAGATGCAATAGGAGCACAATACTACTGATGAGTAGAAAATGTGACATCACTTGGGTGATGCAATGTCATGTGGATAACAATATCTTCCATCACCAAATCTTAGAGCATCTTCGACAGCCTCAAGCTGTTTCTAAGCAGATTAGCTAGGAAAAATGGAATTATTTAGTTTAGCTAGTCACCACTGCCCAACAACCAAAGCAACAAGTTATTCAAATCCAAATAGCATTATTAAATTCAAGAACATCCCTTGCCGGCTTGCCTCTTGACCTGCCAAACCCACCAACATCCTCACCGACAAAACCCACCTCGTAGCACCTCAAAACCATTCAGAGAGAGAGCACCTCAAAACCCACTGCCAAAATCTACCAATTTTGATTTTCATTTCGATTCACTGAAAATTAGCCGGAAAATCAACTCTCGCCCGAAAATTGATTTACTGAACGAAGATAAAAAAAATTGCCGCCGACTGAACCCGATCTCAAGCTCAATGCTAGCAAAATCAAACAGAAGAAGAAGAAGAAGGGAGAGAGAGGCATGCGAGCTGCAAAAACCTCATCGGAGTATCTCGAAGTATGGCAACTGTTCTTACCTTCGCCGGAGCAAGCGGATCTGACTCATCGGCGTGAGAAATATCCCGTCGCCGATCTGTTTTGGGGGAGAAGGGCTCAAGCAAGCCTTCCGTACTCGCTCGGTGAGGCAAGGGTCCGGAGCGAGGGGCTTAACTGGCGAGGCTCAATTGAGGTTGCTGGAAACGGAAAAGTGGAGTATTCTCACTCGTTTGACCTCGCCGGAAGGTGAGGCGAGGCTGATAGAGATGCTCTTAGGCCCCGTTCCACTTTCTCCAAAAAGTTACTTTTTCAAAAAGAAGGTAATTTCAAATTCAAATATAATGAAAATGAAAAATGATTTTTCAATTTTTTTTGCACTGTTTAAAAGATCTCAATGAGATCTATCAAAGAAGATTCATATTGGTAAGAAAATTATTTACGTAAATACATAATTTTTGAGCTTGAAATTGCCTTCTTTTTCAAAAATTAACTTTTTGGAGAAACTGGAACAGCCTCTTAGCCAAGTAGAAAGTGGCAGAAACAGCAAGTTTGAGAGAGTAGAAAGCTACTCCTTAATTACACTTTGCTCCCTGTAGTTGTTTATACTTTCTCACTATATTCATGGGGAGAAAGTATGACTCAAAATTTTTCCTCCATAAATAGGAAGGGAAATTACAATAAACCCGCTCAAACTATCGCACATATAGGATCAAAAAAAAGAAAAAAACTATCACACAAACACAGTTTGTCCTCTTAAACTTGTAAATCTAATTGTTAACCACTTTCATCTATGAATTGATTTGTTTTGGATGGAAGGTGGTGATTTGATGACTGGAGCTCGAATATGGGACTATGCCCTCATCTCCCCATTTTGTATGAAGAAACCCTAGCAAAGAACGGATCTCTCTCTTTCACATCGCACGTGGTATGGATGGAAGGAAGTATTCCAAGTGCAATTGCAAAAATGATCTTCCTTAACTTTCCCATCGACATCCCAAAACCCATCGAGGCATGTGTTTTCATTCGTCAAGGTGGCGCTTACCCACCTCTCAGCGTTGCTCATCTGCTACAGGAATTCGAGGTCGTTGCCATCGATGTAGATGTTCTGCAACTCCGATAGGATCTTGCTCAGCTCATCGACCGAGTCACTCACCTAGTCAATGCAATCCCTCAACTCCGATTGCTCTATCTTGCTTTTGGTTCGAACAATGGTTAAGTAGCTAGGAGATTTTTCGGGCTCAGCTTAGGCTGACTTTGATAGTAGGCTGGGCTAGGTTCCTTGGGTGTTGACGAAGAGTTTTGTTTTCCTTACCGATCTAGCGATGCACAATCCAAAGGTGGGCGTCGAGGTTGAAGATGCCCAGGCCGAAGAGCTCGTGTAGGACGGAGTTGAACCGGGAGCCCTTGACATAGTTGGAAAGTAGGAGCAGAGGAGGTGATCAACAACAGTGGGGAGGGTGGTGCTGACGTTGTGGAAGAGGCCGAGGAGACTGTTGATTTGGATGGTATGGCATGGTGGGTGGGGGAGGAGATGAGGTGGGTGACCTAGTCGTGGAAGCGATGACGGAGGAATGAGAGGAGATTGCCGAGACGGGGTAGGATTGGGGGGATGGGGTTTTGGTGGTGGCCATGGAGGAAAACCTCTCATTATATATATCTATAAAAAGATCTATACTACATATTCTGGGGATAAGGGTAATTATGCAACTTCATTCAATTTGTTCACAAAGTAAAGGGAATTCCAATTATGAATAGTTCAAGGAGGTTATGTGTTGAAATTTAAAGTTAAGGGGGGCAAAGTGCCACCGGATGATAGTTCAAGGGGGTTTAATATAATTTCCCTCAAAATAGGAATTAGTTTCCTACAATAGCTAATTGATAGAGCAACAATTGTAAAGAGTGAGGAAAAGAGGTGGTAAGAAACATTCTCAATAATATTAGATGGTCCCAAATACCAATCTTTTCTTGATAATTCCTAAAGTAATTATCTTTTCTATATCAGGTTTCTTGCAAGTGCTTTAACTTTCTAACAGAAAAGGTGATATTCAAATACTAAGTATTAAGTAACTACTAATTTTTCGCTCAATATAGAGCAGATAATTCACGACCAAGCAAGTTCTTGGGTAACTATTTCATCCCAGTTTATGCCTAACATGGGGCTACTAATAACACTTGCATAGACATGATCTTCAGGTATGAACATTACATATCATATCCAAAACTCTAGATACAAGAAGATGGCTAATGAGATTATGACAGTATTCATCCTTGTCATATATTAGGAAACCTATGACTTTGCAACAATGTTGGATAAATAATCCAAGAGAAATACTGCTTTGTTCGGCTTTCATCAACAAGGGGTATCAAATTTTCTTATAAACTAGACATACCACCATGGCCAATGAAAACTCCGTTGTGGATGACACAACAATCAACTAATGCACAAATTACTGAGTGCAACATTATAGCTGGAGGAGATGTAGTAGTTCAACAAGAATTGAATAATAAAAAACATGAGACAACTATATCGTTAAAACAGAGGATGAAATGTATGTGGATGCCGGATGCACATGCTCAACTTGCAGCTCAAGCCATGAAAAAAAGGTTAATTAGTCTTATGATTCTGAATATTCATTCAACCATGGGAAACTTGATGATGTATGCCTAGACAAGAATCTAAAAAGCTACAAAGAATAGCCTCTCCCCAGTGGCAACCATAACTTCCCAACGATCATAAATGTAATCTGAACCCAGATAATGTGAAAATCTTAAGTAAATAGCAAAATGAACCCAGATAAACAGTCGAGAATACCATAATAAAACACTGAAAATGAACACTAAAAAACATTGATATATGCCTCATGCGAGGGTTCAGCAGCAGCCTACTAATCCTGTTTGCAAGTTATCGCATTTTTCTTTTCGACAAGTTTGTCATAGGGATCACCTACCCTAACCCCCAGTGCATCAAGTACTTGTCTCATACAAACTAAAGTGGGTACTGGAGGAGTAGAAAACGGAAATTTTAGTTCTTGATCCACCCCTTGAGTGTTGGACTATCACCTGAACAACCCAGTTGGTTAAAAACTGTTAAACATAATTGGGTTGAGAAAGAGGCGTGTTAAGCTTAAAAAGCACCGTTATAGTCGTTAGAGGCGATTTCACAAACAGTTGCCGTGTAGAGAACAATGGTCTGGAGAAAAACATCAGACCCCCCCAAAAAATATCAGAGCCACCCAAAATTGGGTGCATCCGTGCAGTGCATTAAGTGTCTGTTTCACATACCTATAGGTCCATGGGTGAATATTGTATACACTATACAGTATGGCTCTTTTCTTTTCTTTTTTTTTGAACCGAATATGACTCTCTTTCTAAGAATACAAACTTTTAATTTTTTTTCCTTTGACATAAAAATGTTGAGAGCAGAGAGCTAGATCAAACCAAGCAGACAAAAGTTCTTATGAAGCATAAATGATATGCTGCAATTCAAAAAGAAAAGCAAAATTATATACTGCAGTTCAAAAACAAAAGCAAAAATGATAATGCATGAATTTTGCCAGAAAACCAAAAAAAGAAGAAAGAATTTGCTGACATATTATCGGGGTGATACATCTGAAATGGTCATCTCGTTCGCTGAGACTAAGTTAGCATTTGGTGATGGTTGACATGATTTTAACACCGAACGCCCAACAGAAAATGCTGGTTGTGTTGGTTTAGGCAGTGTCACACTATCACTTCCCAATGTAATAACTATAGTTGACATTGTCGGTCTGTCTGCGGGGTCTTCTTGGACGCACAACAATCCGAGATGGATACACTTCAACACTTCTGTTTCTACACATGAATCCACAAGTAATGGGTCCATCAGGTCCAATACTCCTTCACCTTTGCACCATAAATTCCACGCCTATTGACAATTTGAAAGTAATGAAATTAGAAGTATGAGTTAATAATATGGCACTTAGTTTAGGGATGGAGAGACGAGTAGGAATCTAGCTAGGAACATACATAAGTGAGTAGGCTGTGACCATGCTTAGAAAGGTAAAAGCCGCTGTTCCTTTTCCCACTTATAATCTCCAATAAGAGAACTCCGAAACTAAAGACATCAGATTTAACAGAAAATAGTCCTTCCATAGCATACTCTGGAGCCATATATCCACTGAAGTTGATAATTTATCAAAAAGCTAATTAGGAGAGATGGTTAAACAAGTTATGCATAAGTTTGAAAACAAAGAGCCTTACTATGTGCCAACAACTCTGTTTGTGTTGGCTTCACTTTGGTTTCCACCAAAAATCCTTGCCATTCCGAAGTCTGATATCTTGGGATTCATTTCTTGATCTAATAGAATGTTGCTAACTTTAAGGTCCCTGTGAATTATTCTAAGTCGAGAATCCTCGTGCAGATACAGAAGGCCTCGAGCTATCCCATTAATTATGAGAAAACGTCTCTTCCAGTCTAGTTCTGCAGCTTTAGTTGAATCTAACATAGAAACAAATAACATTCGAGTTGATTAAGAGAAGTCTTGTTTGGGTTTGATCGCAAATGTCTTATGGAGTAATGAGTGGCGATTTCAGAGAGATTCCATACCAAAGAGGAAGAAATCTAAGCTTTTGTTGGGCATATATTCATAGATTAGCATCAACTCGCTCCCCTCCAAGCAACAGCTTAAGAGTCTGACAAGATTCCTATGTTGTAGTCTAGCAATTAAAGATATTTCGTTCTTGAACTCTTGCAGCCCTTGGCCGGAATTTCTTGAGAGCCTCTTTACTGCAATTTTCAAGCGACGCAATGCGTTCGAATTAGGATCATGAATTTCAATTACTTATTCCACAACGGAGGCATTGTTCTCGGGAAAAGTCTCTTTTAGCTCCAAATTTAGATTTTGTTTTAAAAAACGTGGCAACACACTGCAAATTTACACAAGATAAAATCAAAATCTGCAGATTCAGCCGCAAAAGTACCTTGTAAACTGGACCAAATCCACCTTCTCCAAGCTTATTTTCTTCAGAAAATTGCTTCGTAGCTACTAGTATAATATCTAACTGAATTGAAGGGAAGTCCTGTGATTTCGTGGGTTTTTCTCCATTCGAATTCTCAGTGTTGTAATCATCAACAATTCTTCCTTCCGCTAGGTCAAGTAATTGAACTTCAGAGCTATTTTCTTTCTCTTCTGTAGAGAACTATATAGTTAGCTAGCTATACATACACGCTGAGATATTGTGAGAGTAAAAATTGTGGTTTTTGCTAAGTGGATTTAACAACTAGAAGACTGTTGTTACGTACCTTTCGTTGTTCTTTTACTACTCCTTCGGTAGTAGATATTAGAACCAAGCAGCAGCACCACGACGACGATGACGACGGACGCTGATATATAAACACCGATTTTAATGATGTTTCCTTTTTTCCCTTCAAAACAGATGGTAATGTTTCAATCTTTGTGTAAATCGTGACCCTTTTATTAACAGCAGTCTAATGATCATAAAAATAAGATCCCAACATAACCAAAAGATGCGTATTACAAGATGTGCAGACAACAAGGCCCCCTTCTTCTTTTCTTTTCTTTTTTTTTTTTAAATTTTGAAGAGGGCAACAACGCCAAATTATAATTGCTTGCTCTGTGGGGTTTACATGTTTATATTCTTAAGCAATTGGGCAAAATTTATGCACTTCCAAGGTTCGGGATGATAGATATATATAAACCTTCCTTCAGAATGTCCTCGGTATTTGCTGGTTCTAAAACAGATCTGTTCGCTGTAGTTTATCATGCAATTACAAGATCACTTTCAGTGCTCCTATTTCAGATATATATTGAAATTCAGTTCTCAAATTATCTGCTACGGTTCTTGTTCCAGAGGAAAAAATATTACAAAAAAAGCATCTGTTATTACTTATTAGGGTTGCATTGTGTCAAATTGTACATAATGATTAACTATACCTCTTATGCTACTGCTCCCATGATTGAGTCAAAAACCACATTCTAATAGCGTACAAGTTTATTTTATTTTATTTTATTTTGGGTGACCAAGCTGCTTGCGCGCACGCACTTCAAACTAATCCTTACAGAATCTTTCCATAGCCGTTTTGCACGCTAAATTCGGGAGGAGGTGGCCCAAGAGTTACTGCAAGTAAAATCGAACCTTATACCTTATGAACCTCTAAATATCAGAGCAAGACCACCAAACCAGCCCGTTGGGGTTTGATTGCATATGGCTGTTTTGAAGAATGTTTAGTGTGGTGTGTTATTCTACATTTTCCAAAAGGAACATACTCATTAAGAAAAAGAACAAGCTAGTAGTAAGAATATGACATGCACGATTATTTAACGAGCCCAATGGGTTGCCTAAAAAGGCCCTGTGCTGGGTCTACCGTCCACTCAACAGAATCCTAATTAATCGCGTTTCCAGAATAAAAAGGCAACCGAAATTATTTGGGGCTAGCTAGAATAAGGCATTGCGTTAGGACCGATCGAGTCTTTCACCTATACAAAAATAACTAGTAATAATACATAAATACTGCAGTCGTAACAATTTTAGGTACTTACGAGCAAAATTTAATTACTAATTACGAACGGGCAAAGCTCATACCGTAGTAGTGACAGATTATAGCTAAGGTTACTGGACAAATAGAAACTGGAAAATTAAATTCCAAATCCAAGCTTTACAAAATAAACTTTTACCAGGGCCGCTTGTTCTTGTACTAGGAGGAGGAGGAGGAGGAAGAGGAAGAGGAGGAGGAGGAGGGATGACTGGCGAAGGGGACAATGGTGCGGCACTGAGGCTAGCATTGTAAAACAGGTACATCTCATACCTGACAATACAACTCCCAAACAACACTCTCCCTCCAACTTTGCCAGCACAGCAGTTTGGAAACCGCGAGATACATATCCGGAGGCAGTTATTGCAATCAGAATCAGACAAATCCGGCGTGCATTGTGCTAGTCCGTACACCAATTGAACTGATGAGTAGTTGGCTTCTGCAGTCGCAAACTTCTTGCCTGAGTGATCACTCGAAGCCTGATCGGTTATATTGGTCATTACCTTTACAAGTGTATGAAGTTCATATTATTGGTTAGTGAAGTGGTTTGCCAAAAGTTGAAAGTAGCTAGGTTTCAGACTCAATCATTTTTTTGGTATACACACTTGCAAAGGAAAGAAAGAAATTAACCAAACTAAATTACTAGAAGGACAAGAGGTTAAGGCCTCTCATACTCAATCCCAGTTGGTGGCAGACGCAAAAATTGATAAAGAGGGAGCCAACGATATAATTACTTATGATTTTGAAAAGGATTGTGGTGAAAAAAAGGGTTAATTTTCATTTTGAAGAGAAGAAAGTAAAATTATCAATTTTGTGAAGGGGATAAAAAATTAAAACTTACTTTAGATAACAAGATATACTAATTTGGAGTGCAAATCTTCCTCAACCACACCCCGTCCTTTAATTATAGTGGCACTCACTGCAAGGCCCAAATTTAACTTAAAATTATACTTCTACAAAACTAAGGTTCTGTAAAAATTATTTGGGGATAAGCCATTTTTTCTCTTCTCAGATGCCATTTGAGGCAGAGGCATCGACGTACATTGATTGTGTTAACTTTATGTTGTCATCCATATATCCGTATAATTGTGTCAAGCTTGAATAAAATGTGTTCATGTTTTTTTAGTGAATTTCTACTTCTTTTTTTATTTTTTTTTCTCTACAGGAACTTTTAAACTTTAGCACCCTTTGAAAAACGGGAGACTTAAAAATTCATCCTTATTGCCCTCTTCACTTATGAATTCATTCATCCTATCCTTTTCAGCAACTTATGATTTCGTCCTTCTCACATTTTTAATGCTGCTATTGCCCTTTGAGTGTTAATTGAATATATGTATATATTTTAAACAATATATATATAAGCCTGATTTTAAATCATATATATGTAATACAAGCTTTACAATTTCATGGTAAAATTAATTGTTGCATTTACCATGAAATATGTTTGTATGTTCATATCATTTCATGGTTAATTATTTAAATCATTTACCATGAAACTATTTCATGGTTAATTATTTGGACCGTTTACCATGAAACTACTTCGTCGAAATCTGTTAGATCGCTGCGTGGACCAATTCATATCAGGATAGTTTGGGATGTATAAATACTTATTTTTACATTTTAAAATTCTTGGCCTATATAGACAAGAATTTTGGGATGGAAATTATTTATGTTTACGCCCTAAAATTCTTGGCTTATATAGACAAGAATTTTGGGATATAAATTACTTATGTTTACATCCTAAAATTTTTGGCCTATATAGGCAAATTACTTATGTTTACATTCTAAAATTCTTGGCCTATATAGACATGAATTTTGGGATGTAAATTAGTTTTGTTTATATCCTAAAATACTTGGTCTATATAGACAAGAATTTTGGGATGTAAATTACTTATGTTTACATCCATACATCCCAAAATTCGTGGCATATATAGACAAGATTTTTGGGATCTAAACATAATTATTTGTACATCCCAAACTATCCTTATATGAATTGGTCCGCGCAGCGGCCTAACAAATTTCGCCGGACTAGTTTCATAGTAAATGGTCCAAATAATTAACTATGAAATAGTTGCATGATAATTGGTTCAAATAATTAACCATGAAATTATAGGAACATACAAACATATTTCATGATAAATGCTACAAATAATTTACCATGAAATTGAAAAGCTTGTATCTCATGTAATTGCAGAGATTGATATTCATCACAATCCTTTTAATTTAGAAAACATAAATGTATATATCTATGTAGATATCATAATAAAGGGGTAATAAGGATAATTTACGCATTGAAAGAATGAAAAAATAAGCATATAAAGTGGGCGGAATAAATTCTTACATGGTATGGATAAAGATGATGATTATTTAAATTTTCCTAGAAAAACTCTTTCGGTCCACCATTGTTCTAAGCATGGTTGGCTTCTTGGAAAATTTGCATGGAACAATTTTTTGATTTGGACTTAGGAAGATGCCACAAAATAGGGGGCGGCTCTAAGATTTTTTAGTTCAGCAGTAGTGACAAAAAACGTAAATAAATTTTTTTGTATATAAATCTTTATGTAAATTATATATATATATATATATATATATATATTTTTTTGAATGAAGTTATGAAACAGGTCATTGTCTGACCACTTTCAAAGCAATTTGTAGGAATAGTATCGTACGTTTGGGAACATACAATCAATTTTTTAGGTTCTCTCTACTTAGTTTTCTTCTTCTTTGCTCTATATAAATGTATCTGTGGGGTATCAAATATGGTACTGCAAAAGAAAGAAATAAGACAACACAAAGAAAAGAAACAGATAGAAAGGTAACAAAAATATGATTAATTTTTTTTGAATTTTCTTTTAAAAAAATGTTATTTTAAAGTTTTCGTTTTGCGGACAGGACATTTAGGGAGGGAGGGAGTAAAACAGTTCATAATACCTCTTCCAAAACTTCATTTAAACGGGTCGCATTCGTCACATTCTGCAACTTCCACATACGCCAACTTCCGGTCTCCGGAGCAGAAAAGATGGATGGCGTCAGGGAAACATTGGAGTACCTCAGCATACATTCGTCGTACCAGATCGTGACCTGTTTTGCCCCGGGGCACTTTTCAACTGCATCTACAATAGCGTAAACGACGCAGTCTCGACACATGGTGGCTGAAACGTCCCCGCGACAAAGGAAGAGGCCGTAGGCGATGTCGGGGACGCTGCTGCCGGCGGTGAACTTGTGAAAGCCATTGGATACGGTGGAGTTGGCGGAGAGAACGGAGAAGACGGTGTTGAGGTTTGTTTCAAAGGTGCTGTTCGGGGCGTAGGTACTGGTTGTGCTAAGGGTTGTGTCCGGGCATTCTTCGACCAAGTAAGTTGGGTCAACACCTTCGATTTTTGGGATGAGGCTGAGCAAGCAAATAGCGTAAACAAACAGAGCCACTTCGGGTATTTTGTGGAGGAATTCATCCATTGTAGAGCACCAGGGGCAGAGTTCAATTTTGATGAAAATGGAGATTAGGAGAGAGTGGAGAAGTAAGTGGTGGGGCGGGGAGGGGATATTAGAAATCATGGGTGTAGCCCCGACGACTTGGAAGTGGGTCAATGAGGCGTATTTTATTTCATAAGTGTGATTAGGGCTGCAAACTGCTCACGAGGTGCTCGTGGCTCGGCTCCTTAAGGTTAGGTTTGGTTACGTATCGACTCGTTTAGTAATCTAATAATTAAGTTCGACGTCGAGTTTTAGGCTTGTTTGGTAAACGAGCTGACCTGAAAGCTCAAAAACCTGGCTCATTATATATTGTAATCGGCTCGTTTAAAGAGACATATTTTTAATGTTTTGTCCGGTCTGTGGATGTCAATTTTGCCTATTGTGGTTCTCATCTGTTTGATGTTTAGGCTTTCGCCTATCAGATTAATTAAACTTCTTTCCCTTGACCCAAAAAAAAAAAAAATATTGAGAGTAGGAATGGGGTATCTCCGATGACATTACAAAAATTGGATAATTAAAATTTGTCATCTCATCTTTTGGTTATTCAAGGGGTTATGTTGCTAGCATAATTGATATTGTAAAATCCCACAACGGTCATTTTTAGTCCACAATCACAAATTCATCTTTAGTAAAGAGAGATAGAGAGAGACTTAAAATAGACGTAAGTGGATGAGTTCAAGTTTGAAGCTTCTCGATGGCTTTCAAGTTTGAGCCATTATAGTTGAAGAAAGCATGAACCTGCATGATTAACTGGAAAAGAAAAAAAAATTACTTTTGGGAAATATCCACGAAAAATTCAAAATTTACTTTTTGAGCTTTTTTTTTGAATATATTCCTAAATACTTATATAAAAGTCATAATTTCTTACTCTTCCAATTTCTCTTGTCGAGACAAACCTATATTACATAAAAAATTGACATAAAGTTAACAAATGAAAAAAAATTTAAATAAAGACAAAACCAAAAATTATGCTGTATAAGTTAATCATTAAAGTAAACACCCCCTGAAGAAATTGATAAGTGGCCACCGGAGTTCTTCGTCTTCTCAAAGGCCTGTAAATGGCCGCTGGAGGGATCTTTCATGGCCACTAACTGAACCAAGACAAGTTTCTAAAAGAAAATTTTGAGGTTTTTCTGCACTTGAGTTCCGCCAGAGTGAAATTTTGTTGGTCTCTGATTACATTTTGGCCGCCTTATGTAATTTCTTTCAGAGAATATCTTCTTTATAGAGAACTTTTTTCCAAATTTTTTTTATTAAAATCAAGACCATCCAGAATACTTTGGATGGTCACAATTGGTTGCTGCTGTAAAGGACTTGTTCATGACTCCGCTGGGAATAAGTTTCTCTCTTTCATCCATGGGTGCTTTCAAGTTTTCTGACATGTACAAATTACTGTGTTGGATTTCTGAACAAATCCCTCTTTGTTAGACGAAGAGAAACTTTGCTGTACAGATTTCTAGAAACTGGTACGTGTGTGTTGGATCTTGATTCTACTCCGAATTTTCTATGTGCTCAGATATATATATATATATATAGTCCAGATCAGATCAGATATTCCTAACTTGATTCTGGTCCGCACCTTCTATTTCCCGATCGAATTTCGATGATCGGTAATATAAAATTTTATAACCAAAAAACCAGAGAACAAAAACCAAAGGCGCATACCCCTGCAACAAACATACAAGCAAAACCTAAGACATATATACTACGTACTCAAAAAAGGAGCAACAAGCAACCAAAACACTACAAAATCAGAAATCTAAACCAGGATATTACAAGAGATATTCCAATCCTGACACATCCGCTGGTTTAAAGGAGTTCTCTTAAACTTCCTCCAAGCACTCATGCAAACTCGCAAATCAGAGATTATTTTCTGCACCACCCTCCCTGGATCCTCTCTTTTTTGTGTTGAAAAACACGAAGTTCCTCTCTCTCCATAGATGATATAAAGTAGCAGCTAAGGACAGTTTGTAAAGGGTGTTGGGCAGGCCTTCCCCTTCCTTATTTTGAGTAGACCATTCCAACTCCTGAGCCAAACACCCTGGATCTCAACAAACACTGTTCCTAGCCAGCAGTTGCTTCCATACAAATACAGAAAAAGGGGCACAAGAAGAAAATGAGATAATGTGCTCAGATTTGTTTGCAAACATACCAGAATATCCCAATAGTTGATTTACTAGCAGCAAACGGTGAAGGTCGGGGTGCCTGACGGGACGGTCGAAACACACAAAAAACCTACACGCAAACACTCACAAGGCATGTAGGACTCACGCACAATGCACACCTCCAGTGTATGAGGCCTACTGCTTTCTAAGGGTGTGTATTAGTATTAGTGTGTTTTTGTTTGTGGTTTCAGACTTTTTGAAAGTCAATAACAACAGGATGAATTAAAAAAATAATAATTTTGATTTAGGAAGTTGCAGACCTGTCAATGTAATTGCACAATATTTCTTTCTATCACCAATATCCTGTTAATTACTTTGGGCATTCATAATTTATTTTTTTGTAGTTGGCTTATTTTTTACTATTTACTGGCGCTTTGAGTTTTGTTAAATTTTTATTTATTTGATTTCCCAAAATTTTTATTGTTGACTTATTTTTGACTAAACTGAAAGCCTTTAGCAGGTTTAATTTTTTTTCTTTGCAGGAGCGATCACCCCTACTAAGAGCTTTCGCAATGGTAATAATCAAAACCAATAGTCAAAATGTGTCACGTCAGTATTTGATTATTCATTTAGTTCATAATCAAACTTAACAATCTCTACCTCCACATTGGTTATTTTTGTATCTCTAACCAAAAAAACCCCTCACAGTACACAATGAGCATTTGTCCAATCGCAAACAAATTTCAATCACGCACCCGACCACATTAAATTATTTGTCTCGATGAGACGATTTCAATGTGGGTTGTTTTTGAATTATTGAGTTTGGTTATTGAGTTGGTTATGGAATGAGTGAAATTTGGTTATTTGTTAAAAGACTTGTAACTTTGTTTATTATATAATGTGGGATATTTTTTGATTATTGTCATTAAATTTGCTTATCCACACCCAATTACTTATTACAACGAGGATGCTCTAACCTCTCCCTAACTCCATCCTACTCGGAGAGGAACTGTAGCTCTCACGACGACTTGGAAAGGGGTCAACAAGACCGTGTTGAACTGTACACAACAACTAACAAAGGAGCTAGACAGGGATGGGAGAGGAATGAATGTCGCAGACGAGTTCCTTTCGTTGGCCGTTCACGAATTTGTTGAGGTCTTCTGGACCCCTTGTAAGTCAAAAAGTAATGACTCTGTTTCCATTTGAAATAGGAGCATAAGCAATGCTATGGTGATCTTATATTAATTATTTGAGTACCACAATTTAGGTACGATGTGATGTATCACAAATGTATTTGTAAGATGTGCTCCATTACATGAAAAATGATACTCTTTTCACTAATACATTGGTGACACATCACATGGTATCCAAAGGATGGTACTCGGACATGGTAACCAAAGTTATTGTTTCATTTAAGTTATATTTTCACACTTCGTTTTTCTATCGGCAAAGTCCATTTTGACCACAAGTGGAGGGGAGTGCAGTTGATGCTTCCCTTATACTCCTATACTCATGGGTAGGGTTTGATTCTGTAAGTACTCATCCCCCTCCCCAAGTATCTAGAATCGAGTAGACTAGATTAACGAATGAAAAAGAAAATGTCTATTTTAATCCCCTGTGATTTGGGTCATGTGTGGATATAACCCTTATGGTTCAAAAGGATGCAAATAACCCCTTGTGATTGTAAAAATGTGTAAATGGACCCAATTTATTCTATTTTAACGCAGATTTATCTCATACGCCTCTTGAATCTAACCAAAATCTAATCCCTCTAGTTTATATAAAATCTCAATTTCGTCCCTCTGTGAGAAAAAAATATAGTTTTGCCCTTCAATTCCGTTTGTTTTATTGACGGCATCAGCGAGGGAAAATTGATGAGACGGAATGTAAGCTGTAGAGTTAAAATTGACACAATTAGTACTAAAGGAACGAAAATGGAATTTCATGCAAAGTAGAGGGACCATTTGTAAATTTTACCCCCCAAAAAGCTACTTATGTGGAACAGGCATAACTCTGTTATGGTCAAGAAAACCTAGCGGGGCGACTATTCGCAGCTCCCTATTTTCTTCCGCAGCCCACTACATTTCGGTAAATCGTTGTTGATAATCATACATAACATTTCGGTAAATAGCTGTTAAAAACAAGATTATATTTTGGAAACTACATGTCAAAAATATGTTTAACTTTCGGTAAACAACTGCCGAATATGCATTTTCAGTAAATAGCTGTTGAAAAAAATATTATATTTCGGTAATTGGATGTTGAAAATGTATCTCAATTTCGATAACTAATTGTCGAGTATAATTAAAAAATTTTAATGGGCTGCAGGAGAAAATATGAGGCTACGAATAGTCGCCCCCAAACCTAACTACCTGCATGAGGGTTTGTACTTGCGAGATGGGAAAGAGGGGTGGAGACCGAAGCCTACACGGGCTAATTGTCTGAGTGCCATGACGTTTACCAAAGGTCCAAAACCCTGGTTTTTTATTCACGGTTTGACAAATGGAGTGGAAAATTATAGGGAGTACTACGTAAGTAAACTAAATTACACCTACTTTACCTACCTGCACTCATTTAATTTATTGTTTTTATTCATGTCAAATGATAAAAATGTCCTTGTGAAAAGTGAGTGAATAAGGCTCCGTTCCGGAAACCAAATAAGAATTTATTTTTTGTGTAATAAGAAGGCTTAATCCAGAAAATAAGAAGTTTGGTGCTTATTTTAGAAGAATTTGCATAGGTACCAACCGGCCGGGGGGGAAAATCGTACCAGTGGCCTCGTCGGGCGGTCTCCGGCCACCGGACGGCCGATCCGAGCAGTCCAAAAATTCTATAAAAAAAAAAACGAGGGGGCCTACGCGAGAATCAACGACATCCGAGGTGTGTAGGGTGCTTGATCATATATACACGGAAAAGAGGTGTTCGGATCAAGCACCCTACACATCTCGGATGCCGTTGATTCCCACGTAAGCCCCCTCGGTTTTTTTTTTTTTCGAATTTTTGGACGGCTCGGATCGGTTGTCCGATGGCCGGAGACAGCTCGGCGCGGCCACCGGTACGATTTACCTCCACCAGCACCCATTATCATAGCAACAGTCTTATTTTTTATATAAGGCAACTTCAAGCTCAAAAATCATGTGTTTACGCAAATAATTTTCCTACTACTATAGATCTTGTTTGATATATCTCATTGAGATCTTTAATACGGTGCAAAAAAAATTTGAAATTTTTTTTTCATTTACATTATTTTTTAGTTTGAAAATGTGAAAGGAACTTTTTGTTTTGAGTTTTGTGGAATGACCCTTCTTATTTTTGAATGAGAAGTGGCAAAATAAGTATTTATTTTTTAAGAAGGTTTTCGGAACAGAGCCTAAATAAAGTTAAGTACAGTCTAATCATGTGGATGAAATCAAAAAAATTAGTGCAATTGGGGAAAAGAAAGTGTGAAAACCAAAGCACATATTCTACAAATTGTTATGCTTTCTTTCAAAATTTTCAATTAGTTTTTGCATCTCAACTCTAGGTCCATGGGTGAATAAGAACTTTAATTTTTATTTTTTTTCCTTTGACATAAAAAATGTGAAGACCATGGCTAGATCACCATCTTCAAACAAACTACATGATCTGAGCATCTTTCATCATCATCATTATCATCATCATCTCTCTGAGGCGGAACTGTGTACAGGCTGGGTTGGGCTGTAGCCCAAGTTAATCCCCAAAAAATGAAAAAAAAAAAAAAATTTATATGTAGGATTTTAGTCCAAAAGGATTTTAGCACAACCCATTTA
>BPLS01028422.1:65449-85354 GCA_019656275.1 Rhododendron kiyosumense | reverse complement strand
CGTCGTTCGTCTTCGAACCAGATTTTTCGAAAATCCAAAAAAACCCAAAAAAACTCCATATCAGTCAAGATCTAGAAAGCAAAATCGAGAAACAGAGCGCGAGAGAGAGAAAGAAAGAGAGAAGGGGAGACCTGAGTTGGGTCGTCTTCGTCGTCTTCGATTCGTCTGCCTCGTCTTTCAATTCTTGGACTGACTTCTCTCTTCTTCTCTTCGTTTGAGAGCTTCTCTCTCCTCTTCGTCTGAGAGGCGCACAGTGGAAATGAGAAGGGGGTTTTGTTTCCCCGAGATTGGTTACACCATCACAGCCGTTCAGCCTCTAAATAGTTGATTTAATCTCAGCCGTTCAATTCAGGTCCGCATTTTGCCAAGGTAAGGTCGACCTTATATATATATATATATATATATATATATATATATACACACACACACACACACACATACACTGAGCTTCCTGTAATTAAGGACCTTATAGATAAACAGCAAGCTTCTAATAAGGGTGTCCTTACCGGAACCCTTACCCTATTACGGTAAGGAAGTCTCCTCTTCTTCCCTTTTCCGATCAAATTTTGATGATCAGAGTGGTTCAATATGTTTAAAACGTGATTTTAAGGGTAGCCGCAAGAAATTAGCAAAAAAATGACCAGGAAGGACTTGATTTGAGCAGTTTTTATTCAAACTGTTCGATAAAATACAAACAGAAACTGCTCGGATCAAGCCCTTACCGATATTTTTTTTGCTGATTTCTCGCGAGTACCCTTCAAATCACGTTTTGAACACATTGAGCAGCTCGGATCATCGCAAATTAGTTAGGAAAGGATCGTCCTTACCGTAAATAGTAAGGGCGCCCTTATAAGAAGATTTGTGTTTGTGTATATATATACGGGACGATTCCGAAGACCTCTTAAAAAATCACCAAAGTTTCTGATTGAATTTTGATGATTCGAGCAGCTCAATGTAGTCAAAACGTGATTTTAAAAGTGTAGGGAGGTATTCCCGAACAGGTACAATTAGTCACCTAACACGTGATGTATAGGGGCACGTGGTAGGTGTGATGGGCTTATCGCCGGGCAGTTCGATGAACGACGACTTGGGCCAGTGACATGAGAAGTCATTGGTCCAGGCAGTCTGTTCGGCTGATAAGGACAAAAGACATGTGACGTCATTTGTCCAAATGTAACGACAGTCATTGGTCCATGTGGACTATTCGGCAACGAGGTAGCCGAACAGGAGAAGAAGTTGCCCTAAATTATGACGTGGCAAGAATGCTCCAGAAGGCTCCAGAATAGTAATATTTCGTAAAGGAATGAGATCCCGAGTATATAGGATTAATGTAAGACACCCAACGTGAATGGGGTATTCGGATGATTAGGGAAAAAAGTCCCAAAAGGACTGAGAGTCCCAAAAAGATTAAGTTATTATACTGATAAGAGAACGAGAATCCATGAGATACTAGGTTCCCTATACGAGACAGGAATCCTAAGGTAATAGGGATGCTTGGGCAGCAAGCACCCATGAATCTATAAATACGAGGTAAACCTGGAGGTAAAAGGAACGCAATATTTGGCTATCTCATATTGTTTTTCTACTGGCAATTAGGGTTCGTTATTAATTCGTGATACTAACTTAGACATCGGAGGGCCTTTGCCACGAGATGCAAAGGTGCACTCACCCCTTGTCTGTTTTGTAGATTAAGGTTCCGACGAAGAACTAGGGTTTCGGTGTAGAGGCACGTGAAGCCGTTGCAGTTTGGTGTTATTCAGAGCACCAATTGTTTTCATCTCCCTACAGAAAGTACCTGCGAGAAATCAGTAAAAAAAAATAACCGAAAAGGGTTTCATCCGAACAGTTTTTTTTATTGAACTTTATTGAACGGTTCAATAAAAAATTGCTCAAATCAAGCCCTTCCTGATTATTTTTTTTGCCAATTGGCACCATTAAAATCACGTTCTGAATGCATTGAGCGGCTCGGATCATAAAAATTTGATCATGAACTATGAGATTAAAATTTGAAAGACTTTTTTAGGTGTATCCGGAACTGCCTTGATATATATATAACATGCGCTTCGGGGGACCCTTAAAAAAATTCTTAAAAAAACTCTCCAAATCTTAATTTCATAGTTCCCGATCGAATTTCAATGATCCGAGCCACTCAATGTGTTCAGAACGTGATTTTAAAGATACTCGCGAGAAATCATCAAAAAAAATGACCAGGAAGGATTTCATCCACGCAATTTTTATTTGTTTTTTATCGAACTGTTCAAACAAAAACTGCTCTGATGAAACCCTTTCGGGTCATCCTTTTTGCCAATTTCTTGTCTGTACCATTAAAATTACGTTCTGAACACATTGAGCGGCTCGAATCATCGAAATTCAATCTAAAAATGGGAGAAATGAGGAGGTCCGCATTTTGGTTTTATCTGTATTCAATTTTTTTTGCGTTTGTTAATTTTACTTCAAATTTTTATGTGATATATGTTCGTCTCGATGAAAGGAATAAAAAGAGAAAGAAATTATGACTTTTATACGAGTATTTTGGAATATATCCAAAGAAAAACTCAAAAAGTAAGTTTTTGGATTTTTCTTAGATATTTCCCAAAAGTAATTTTTTTCTTTTCCAATTCCTCTTGTCGAGACGAACCTATACCACATAAAAGTTTAGTGTAAAACTAACAAACGCGAAAAAAATTGAATAATGACAAAACCAAAAATTATGTCTTTTCTAATAACTCATTCCATTTTACCTTTTTTTCTAGAAGTTTTAATTTTGTCCTTATTTGAATTTTTTTATCGTTTGATAGTTTTGCGCCAAATTTTTGTGACTTATTATATTCATGTCGATGAGACGAATCAGAAAAGTAGTTTTTTTTTTTAACTTTTACTCAAGTATTTTGGGAAATAACTATTTTTTGTAAAAAAAGTAGATTATTTTTTCAATAATTTTACCTCCACACCCAACTGCACACCCAATCACACATCCACACTCACAATTGGAGTGGAGCCCGCATGCACTACACACCCAGTGTGTATGGGACCCACTCTTATTGCGAGTGTGAGTGTATATTTGGGTGTGTAGTTAAGTGTGGTGTTATAATTATTGTTTTTTGTTTTTTGTTAAAAAGTGGTTATTTCCTAAAATATTTGGATAAAAAAGTAATTTTTTTTTTCCGATTCTTCTTGACGACGCGAATCGAAAAACCAAAAAAATGAGGTACAAAACTAACAAACGTGAAAAAAAATCAAATAAGGACAAAATGAGAAGTTATAAATGCTGTGTTTGGATGAAATTTTAAAAAATTACAAGTTTGATTTTTGGGGTAATGAGTGAAAAAGAAATTATGATAATAATTGGAACTCAGATTTTTCAATCTTTAATCGCAAGACTACAACAATAATTCTATAAGCACAAACATTTACACCAAAAAAAAAAAAGAGGGTAAATTTCACTGATCTCCCCTGAGGTTTCTAACAAATGCAGGAACCTCCCTGAGGTTCTAATAATTGCATTGACCTCCCTTACTTTACAAACTATTATTCAAATTCCCCCATTCCGTTAAATCCACACTAACACCGTTAGTTTTTGTTATTAATTGACTGAAATGCCCTTGAATATTACTAATCTAAACAATCAAGTCTTTTTTCCTTCTTTTTTGTAGTTTAATTGAAGTTTCAAATACTAAAAGTAACATTATACGGGTTATATGAGATAACTTCAACATAAAATTTGACTCAATTATACAAAACTTTCGTCGAATTTGAATAATTAATCATGCATTTTACATTATCATAGTCATTTTTTTCCTCTTCAAAGTGTAATTTTCCAAATGGAGGACACGTACTAATAAAAATAAACATGACTCTTTATGTCAATTTTTCTAAGAAATGATCTCAATATAATGTACACATTGATCATTCTTTAAAATTTTCTTCTGCTTTTTTCCCCTACTAGTGCATTAGTGATGAAACACAATTATTACTAATGAACTAATAGGGAAAATAAGAAGGAAAAATAAAAAAGATAAAATAAGTTTTTATACCTAATTTATTTCGTCAAAAAACATATTAAAAAATACACAATAATTTTTTTATATGTGGGATTAGGCATTCACATGCCTCTTTTATTTTTCAAAACCACGTAGGAGAGGAAAAAATAGACCGTGATTATCAAAATGCATAACTCGTTATACAAATTTGACCAAAGTATGTATAACTCAAGTCTGATATTGTTAAATATTAAATCGTAAGTCAATTAAAGAAGAAAAATAACACACGAACATAAAAATTAAAAGAAAAGATACATTGACTTTGTTCATGACAAATAAGTAGAAATCAAGGTAATCTGACTAAATGTATTTAGTTAGTTGTAATTTAACATTAAAAATTCCAATTAGGGAAAAAATGGAACAAGAAGAATTGATTTTATAGTTTACATTATATTCGAGGGCATTTTAGTCATTTAGTAGATTTTACTAACGGTGTTAGTGTGGATTTAACGGAATGGGGAAATTTGAACAATAGTTTCAAAACTAAGGGAGGTTAGTGTTATTTCAAAAACCTTAAGAGATGTCTCTGCATTTATCAAAAACTTCAGGAGAAGTTAGTGAAATTTACCAATAAAATAAAATAAAAAAGTGTGTATAAAGCATTGCATTTGTGTGTGTGTTGGTAGTTAGTATATAATAATAGTAATTGATTTCACGAATACTTTTTCCACACCTAGCAGTCTAGCACCCTCTCTTTTCCTCTGTATCACGTCCCGAACCAGGGGACACTACAATAAAATTCAATACAATACGGCCTTCCAGTTCCAAGTCAAGTCGTCGAGTCGTGGGAGATAAAGCCATGGTTTCCAATCTACTCTGTCCACAGAAAAATTATTTCTTCACCCACTCCCAATCACCATTTTCATCAAAATTGAAACCCCTAAAAGCACGCTCAGATGCTCCAGAATGGATAATCTGCTCCCCAAAATCCCCATAAACAAGGCTCTGTTTGTTTGCGCGGTTTGCTTGCTCAGCCTCTTCCCAATAATCAATGCTGGTTTTCGCCCTCAGCCTCGTCCCAAAAATCAAAGCCACTTCGCACTCGTATTCAGAGAATGCTCAAACACAAACCTTAGCACAACCAGTACCTACGCCCCAAACAGCACCTACCAAACAAACCTCAACACCCTCTTATCCAATCTGAATGACTCCTCCCACTTTAACAACGCATCCAACGGCTTTTACCAGTCCACCGCCGGCAGCAGCCCACCCGACATCGCCAACGGCCTCTTCCTCTGCCGCGGCGACGTGTCTGCCGCCGTGTGTCGAGAATGCGTCGTTTTCGCTACTAGAGTTGTAGTCAAACAGTGCCCCGGGTCGAAGCAGGTCACGATCTGGTATGACGAATGTATGCTGAGGTACTCCAATGCGTCCTTGAAGCTGTCCATCCTAACTGCTCCGGAGTTAGGAGCTGCACGTATGACGGCTGTGCGGACCGTGCCGAATGCGACCCGTTTAAACGAAGTTTTGGAGGAGGTATTATGAACTCTTTTAAGGGACTTGAAATCTCAATTTAGTTTCTCTAGTACTATTGTGTCCGTTTAAACTTGTAGTTCACATTCCGTCTCAATTTTGTCCCTCCCGTTGACGGCTTTATTGCAACAGATGGAATTTATGAGCAAAATTTTTATTTTTCCGAGAGAGACGAAATTGAGATTTCATACAAATTAGTTATTCCTAAAAAGTTTACATTTTACTTTTGCTTTGCAAAAACAAAAACAATTTTTTATTGGATAGTCCAAATATGTTGAGGAAAGAGGTAATGATAGATTGATCATCTCTTGTTACCGGACGTCTTTTGTGGCATGCTTGGCTACACTATAGGCTGAGGGGTTCAAGCAAACCCCCTTGTGCTCAAAAAATATATTAAAATTATGTAAATTTTAACATAAAATTTGATTCTTCTCAAATGTGTTGTCGGTAGACTCGGCACTGAATTATTTATACATGGCCCAAAGTAACGATAGTTCACTTGAATTTGGAAGTGTGTAGATAATGCAGCTCAACATAATAAATAAATTAGGCCCAATAAATTTTCAATCAAAATAAATATGTTTAATTTATGTAGGGGTTCGGATTATCGGAACCTAGACAGCACTCCTGGTTAGGCTCCTTTTTGCTTCACCGGAGGACCTGCAATAAGTCACTAGGGCGGTAACTGCCCAGCGACCCTCCGACGATCAAGTTAGATGTAGGGAGAGTGAATTAGGTCAAGGATTAGGGTAAAATGGCGTACCTCTCACAGTGAACATCCCTTCGTATTTATAGACCTAGGTTTTCTTGGCCTTCAAGCCAACGCGTGGAGATCACGCTCTGGTAACCGCTCCTGGCGGCGTCATTCATGACGTGGGGGAATAAAACGGTTACGGAGCACATGACCTGATCCAAATCATTGCTGTTATGATGAATCTGACAAGGGCCCCATCCACCATAACTACCTTAATCCAATATCTTGGATAACACCGAAGCCGAAGCATAATCCCAGGCGAGATTCCATATCAGGGACCAGGGGAGATTGGCACTCTTCGGCGCTTCGGCCAGTCCTGCTGAGATGTTGGTTCGTGTATGCAGCTCGGTTACCGAAATGATAACCGAAGCCACCACAATAGCCCCTCAAGACTCCTGGAGCCCCACATCTCCGCTTCAGGGTCTTGATCCCTTAACGAGCCACTACTACTTCTCTGAGAGGCACCCCTGAAAGATGGAGGAGCTTCGGTGATTCCTTCACCTATCGCCTCTGGCAGCATGGAACCCTCGTGCCAAACCGACCGGGGCGCTGGGGAGGCAAAAAGCTGCCTCGGAACATGCAGCGTCAGTCAATCAGTACGAAACGTCACCTCAGGGACACGTGTCATTAAGCCAATGGTTCGGCCATACGGCGCTCTGACTTCGGTTCTGAATTCCTAACGCTGACCATCCGATGTGGACACGTGTCAGAGATCGAACGGCTCGGTGCACGACGCTTCGTTTCCCGCGCATCGGATCGTCTATTTTCATATAAATAGGGGAGAGAGAAGGAGAACGACAGTTGCATCCCTCCGTTCTGAAACTCTACGCCGCCGCTGCCCATCTCCGCCTGCAAATCAACGTTTCAGATGCTTTGGACGTGGAGCAACGCTTGCATTTGTGGTACGTTAATTTCCTCGCTTTAATCTCTGCTTCTAGATCACTTTCTTTGAGTTTTTCGTCCTTTTTGATACGTTTCACGATCGAGCCACCATGCGCCGCCCCTGGCTCGTGGCGGCGCTGGGATTTCCCAGCGTCGCTCTGGTTTTGACCGAGGTCTAAATTCTTCCCGAGGGCTAAATTCAACCCGCGACCATAGGATTAGCATAGACCCCCGGGGGCGCTCTCCCCGAAGAGGGATGCGAAAACTTGACCGAGGCCAGTAGGTTCCGAGGAGTAACGACCATTCTGTCCCGAGCGTTGAGTTTTCCTGCCTTTCCCTGAGCACATAGCTAACGGGTTTTTTGCACGTCTTTCTTTGTTAGGTAGGGGCGAATGGTCGTTGAGCTCTCCTCGAGCAGTTCCAGTAGTTCGGTCCCTGCTGCTGATATTGAAGAGATATTCGCCGAAATCCGGTCCAACGCCTTCTACCGAATCCCCATCGACTCGATCGAGCCCTACGACCCTCGGACGGCCCCACAGCAGAGGACAACCTTTGACCCGACGATGACAGATGCACCGAGCACTTCAAACCAGGGGCCGGGGCCTTTCGCCGATGCCCCAGAGGAAGTTCGAGGGCGAAGAAGGCCAATGAGGCCATGTCCCTATCGGAACCAATATTTCAACGGTTCGGCGGCCGCTTACACGGAGTTCAAACGGGTCTACAGCGTGCCTCACGACGTTGAGGTTCGGCTGCTGCCAAACAACGACCCCAGGGACCTGCCCCACCGAGAGGGAGCATTGATTTTCCCCCTCATGGCTATAACCGAGGGAGGAATCAGGTTTCCTCTCCATCAATTCGTCCGAAGGGTCCTCCGAACCCTAAACCTTACTTCCTCCCAGCTCACGGTAAACTCGTACAGAATAATTACGAGTATTATAGAGCTGAGGAGGCAGTACAACTTGACCTTCGGGTTAGAGGAGCTCTTTGGAGTTTACCTACTCGGGGTCAACCGAGAGCATCAGCGGTACTATTTGTCTTCCCGCACCGGCTACGACACGTTCCTGATCGATCATCTGCCCGACTCCGAGGAGTGGGCCGCTCTCTATGTCTCGGTGTCCGGGAACTTCATGTTTGGTCCCGGGGAGAGAGTAGACACAACCACCACTGTTCCGTTGAAGAACGGAGCCCCAGGTCGGTAAACTCTTCCATTTGGTATATTTTTTCAATATGAAGTTGTATTTCGTCTGTTGTATTGACTTGCCCTTGTTTGTTGTTTTGCTCTTGCAGCCGAGGGTGTCGATGCTGGGCTTCGGGAGAGGGCAGTTAGATCGCGAATCACTGCTGCCTTCGCGATCCCGGTCGAGAGTCGGTACGCCCTTGACTTGCTCGGTTACGTGGCCTCCTACACCAGCTTTCTGAAGAAGAAGCCGAGGCAACAAGGTGTGCCAAGGGCTGGTAGGGGACGCGGCAGAGGCAGGGGAAGAGGAGAAGGACGGGGGAGAGGGGCGGCCGGAACCGAAGATACCGAGGGCAGCAGCTCCGGACCTCGAGGCGTAATTCAAGAAGAGCTCGACCGGGACACACCAGAGAGAACCGGACTCAGCGACGATATGAGCGGTCGCGGAAGAGAGGTTCTGAACCTTCGGCGCCGAAGGCCAGCCGGCCGAGGCACTGGTCCGACGGTCACCCCAGGGGCTGGGACGTCGGGCACCACCCCCGCGTCCCCGGAGGAGCGCCCGGATAAGAGAGCTCGGCAGGAGCAAGCCGAGGAGGCCCAGGCAAGGGACAAGGATCCCATTGTCATTGGGGAAGAGGATGAAGAGGAGAGAACCGACGGCGCGGGGACCGACTCTGAAGCTCGGACTGCGGCCAGGGAGATGGTGTGGGCCCCGGAGGTTCGCCACTATTCCAGGCGTCCGATCACCCATGCTGACAGTGCCGCCAGCAATATCGGCACGGCGTTCGGTTTGCTGCGTTCCTGCGTTCTTCCCCGGGATGCCAAAGCTATCAGCGGCAGGACCGAGGACATAACCGGGGAGATCGCACAGGCACTACTGGCAATAAGTTATCTTTCATATCCTCTTGTGGCATATTGGGCAGTATTCTGTGCTTATCTTACTCTTCATTCTGCTGACAAGCCGGCGCTCGGGCTTTGGCATTGAACGACTGAAGCAGAGCTCGAGAGCTCGAGATGGAGGAGCTGAGGCGGGCGCTTGCTGAAAAAGAAGAGGATCTGAAAGCGGCTCGGGCATCCTGTGAAATTTATCAAGCCGACTTTCAGAAGAGCGAGACAGAGCGAGTGCTTGCCGAACGCCGAGCTGCCAAAGCAGAGGAGGACGCCGAAACTCTGCGGGTGACCCGAGCCCGGGAGGTCGAAGCGGCCAAAGATAGGGGCTATGGCGAAGGTTGGGACGCGGCTGAGGTCGAGTATAAGAGGCAGGTTCGAGAGATCGAAGGGGAGCTTCACAGGGATCGCTTTATGGACGGGCTGCGCTTCGGCCATGAAGCTCTCCTGAGCAAACTCGACCTTCCTGATGATTCCGAGCTCCGAGCCTTGCCCCAGCCGCCGCCCGAGGAGCTTGTTCTTCCTGAAGAGGAAGAAGAGGCCCAAGGCCTTGGGACTCAGGCTGATCCCAACACCGCAGCTCCAACCGAGGGAGCGTAGGATAGTCGTGACCTTCTCCTTTTTTTTTTTTACTTTGTTTGGACAGCTCCAGCTTGTTGGAGTTTTACTGTTTTAAAGTTGTAACAGTTGAGGAGGACTGGCACCGAACAGTTGGTAGAGCCAGGGCCTTCGTTATGGTTTTAGCTTTGAATGGAATTAACTTTCTGTTTTCATTATGAATGAATGTCTCTTTCTTGTGCATCGTTGTGTTTGCTTTTGCTATTGTTATTGTTATGTTGTGTCGATGCCCCTGCTTCGGTTATGCTTCCGAAGCGAACTGATACCGAAGAGTTTTCGGGAGTATGATCCGAAGCAAATTTGTGCACAAGAGACGGCGGTTGAAAACCGAAGCTGGAAGTCTTGCCAACGTGAGTGGTCGCGGTGAGGTGAGAACGCGCGAGACGAAAATACCACTGGGGAACTTGGGTTGCGTCACGAAGGGATAAGGCCGCGGCCATAGGTTCGGGACGCGGCAAGCCCCAGCGGTGAAAAACTTTGGTGAGTCGGTATAAGGGGTTCGGCGGGAAAGCCGAGTGTCCTTAATGCGACTAACTAGAGGTGTAAACGACCGAAGAGGCCGAGGTGACTTAGTGGGATTCTTGTCCAAGGGTGTCACCTATTAGAGGACAAAATCTCAGAAGTCTGTGTAAAACGGTCCAATGAAGAGGAACCGAGTGAGAGTAATTGAAGCAGCAATAAACAGAATATTAGTAAGACATAGGCAAAGATGTATATTCATTCAAACTCAGTGGGATGCTGCTATTACATAGGCGAACTGCCTCTAACTTGTTAGTGAAAAGAAATACAAAGGAACAAATAAACGGGCCGCGGTAACAGAGCGCTTAGCCGTAGAATTTTTTGAGGTTGTTAGCGTTCCATGACTTAACGATAGGTGACCCATCCAGCTTTTCCAACTTGTAATTCCCTGAACCGAGGTGTTTAAGGACTCGGTAGGGACCCTCCCAATTTGGCATTAGCTTCCTCTTCTTGGACTTTTCCACCACCTTTTTCCAAACGAGATCATCTGGCTTGAAAGACCGAAGGCGGACGCTTCGGTTATAGCCCTTGGCAACCTCCTGTTGGTATGAAGCCAGCTTGATCCGTGCATTGTCACGCTCCTCTTCGGCTAAGTCAAGGTCGGCAGCGATGTTGGCATTGTTGACGGATTCGTCAAAGTTTTCAGTGCGGATGGTAGGGAGCCCGACTTGGATGCGGATTACAGCCTCCATTCCGAATGCCAAGGAGAAAGGAGTACGACTAGTGGATCGCCGAGGGGTGGTACGATAGCCCCAGAGCACCCTGGGCAGTTCCTCGGCCCATTTGCCCCGCCGAGACTCAAGTCGGTGCTTGATTCCGGATGAAATCGCCTTGTTAGCAGCTTCAGCCTGCCCGTTGCCCTGGGGGTAGGCGGGGGTAGATGTGTCCCATTTGATGCCGTATTCATCAAGCAAGGCTCAGTATTTCTGTCCTGTGAACTGCTTCCCATTATCTGTGATTATGGCAAACGGGACACCGAAGCGAGAGATGATGTTCCGCCAAACAAAACAGATTACGTCGGTTTCCTCGATATTGACCAAGGCCTCGGCCTCGACCCACTTTGAGAAATAGTCGGTTGCTGTTAAGAGAAATTTGAATCCTCCCGGAGCAACCGGGAGCTTACCTGTGATATCCATGCCCCATTGGGAGAAGGGCCAAGGGCTTGTTAGATGGCTAAGATCCCGCGCCGGTTGGTGGATAATTGGAGCGAACATTTGGCATTTTTTGCAACGCTTGACGAATTCCTCAGAATCCCGTTTCATTGACGGCCACCAATACCCCTGAGAGATGGCCCGGTGGGCGAGGGACCTTCCACCGGAGTGGCAACCGCTGTCGCTGGCATGAAGTTCCTCTATGATGCCCGGGACCTGATGTGGATGTGCGACCAATAAGTATGGCCCGGTAAATGATCTTCGGTAAAGCTTGCCGTTGGGATTAAGCCAGAAGAGAGCGGCCTTGTTCTGAAGTCGGTGAGCTTCTTTCTTGTCGGTTGGGAGGATGTCGTCGCGCAGGTAGCCGATGATTTCGTCCATCCAGCTTGGGCCAAGGTCAATGTTGAAGACCTCGTGGCTCAAGATTTCAAGCTCGAAATTGAGCTTATCGATGGCGCTGAAGGAGATAGATCGGTGTTCCGAGGAGGAGCAAGCCGAAGCGAGACCTGCAAGTGCGTCGGCGTGGGCGTTCTGTTCTCGGGCAATATGCTCGACCCGGATGGCCTTAAAAGACTTGATGAGCTGGACAGCGGAGCTAAGGTAGGTCCGCATTCGGTCATCCCGAGCCTCGTATTCCGCTGACAACTGGTTAACGACAAGTTGGGAGTCGCTATAGACCACGAGCTCCTCGATACCGAGCGCTTGGGCGGTCTTGAGGCCAGAAATGAGTGCTTCATACTCGGCCTCGTTGTTGGAGGCGGGGAAGTTTATAGAAACGGAGCTTTCATGCAGGACACCGGAGGGGGAGAGGAGTACGATTCCGGCCCCGGCGCCTCGGCTGTTGGAGGCGCCATCGACGTACATCTTCCAAATATCGCCATGGAAAAGCTTCCAGGCAGAGCTTGGGGTTGCTTGGGGGAGTGCTTCCGGGCGTTAAGGGCGGGGTTGACGTAAGAACGTCGGCCGGAGTGAGCTCGGCGATAAAGTCGGCGAGGACCTGAGCTTTGATAGTTGTTCGAGGTTGAAAGTGGATTTCGAAGTTCGCAAGCTCAACTGCCCATTGTGAGATTCTGTTAGAGAGATCGGCTTTCCGAAGGAGAGATTTAAGGGGGTATTCGGTTAGGACAGTGATACGATGTGATTGGAAGTAAGGTGCAAGCTTCCTGGAGGCGGAGACGAGAGCGAGCACAAGTTTTTCCAAGGGAAGGTAACGTGTCTCGGTCGGAGTCATGGTTTTGCTTGAGTAGTAGATAGGCTGGTGCTCCCTTTCTTCCTGGCGGACGAGTACCGAGCTTATTGCGTGCGGAGAGACAGCTAGGTAGAGGAACAAATCTTCCTGATCCCGAGGGGTGACCAGGAGCGGGGCCTCGGAGAGATAAGCTTTCAGCTGCAGAAGGGCCCGGTCACACTCCTCTGTCCAGGAAAAGCTGCGCCGGCTTCCTTTCAAAAGTGCAAAGAATGGCTGGCATTTGTCCGAGGAGCGACTTATAAAATGATTTAAGGCAGCAGCCATGCTGGTTAAACGCTGAACGTCCCTTTTGTTGTGAGGGGCGGAGAGTTGCTCGATGGCGTGAATTTGAGTCGGGTCAGCCTCGATACCACGTCGGGAAACAAGGTGACCGAGGAACTTCCCGGAGCTGACTCCGAATACACATTTTTTGGCGTTGAGGCGGAGCTTATGCTTTTTGAGGACTTCGAAGACTTCGGCGAGGTGGGCTAGGTGGTCGCTTGCACGCATGTTTTTGACCACCATATCGTCGATGTAAGCAAGCATCGTGTCTCCCAATAGACGTTCGAACATCTTGGTTATCATGCGCTGGAAAGTGGCATCGGCGTTTTTTAGGCCGAAGGGCATGACAAGGTACCCAAAGATACCATGGGGAGTAATGAAAGCTGTATTCTCGACGTCGCCTTCGCACATGGCAATCTGATGGTAACCTCGGTAGGCGTCCAAGAAGCTTAGTCGCTCGTGGCCGGCTGCGGCGTCTACGAGCTGATCGATCCGAGGAAGGGGAAAGAAGTCCTTTGGGCAAGCGTCGTTGAGATTAGAGTAGTTGACGCAGACCCGCCATTTGCCGTTCTTCTTCTTCACCACTACGGTATTGGCTAACCATCTGGGATATTGAACTTCGCGGATTGCCCCGGCATTAAGGAGTCGGTTGACTTCTTCGATAACGGCCTCGGAGTGGGCGGGAGAGGACCGACGTGCCTTTTGAATGACCGGGCGCCGGGCTCGGTCAATGTTGAGTGCGTGGCATATGAAGGATGGATCGACCCCGGCCATCTCGTACGGGGTCCAGGCGAACACTTCGATGTTCCGGTGAAGAAAGGCAACCGTCTCGTTCCGATCAGCGTCACTAAGTGAGTAACTGACAAGGAAGAAACGGGAACCGTCTTCGGTTATGGGGATGGTGGTTACGTCTTCAATGGTTTTTTCGTCGGCGGATCGACCGACGTCTTCCAGGACTGGGGCGTCGAGGACTGGGGCGTCGAGGATTGGGGCGTCGGGGACTTCGATAAGGTTAACCCGGGAGGTCTGTTTGCTACTTCGGACGGCATTGACATAGCACTTCTTGGCCGCAGTTTGATCGCCATATAAGTCTTTTTGGCGTCCGTTGTGGCCGATGAAGCGGACCACCTGGTGATAGGTAGAAGCGATCGCCCGAAGCCTGTGCAGCCAAGTGCGCCCGACAATCGCGTTGTAAGGGCTAGGAACATCGACCACTACAAATTCTATGTCAAGGGTGACCGAGCCGGCACGAACTGGGAGGGTGACTGTGCCGATGGGCCAGACAGGCGCGCTATTAAAACCGATAAGAGGAACTTCGGAGGGACGGAGATCGGCATCCGGGATTTTCAGGTGTTTGAAGAGGGAGTAATACATGACTTCGGCCGAGCTACCTTGGTCCACGAGGACGCGCCGGACGTTGAAAGTGCCGATGCGCAACGTGACGACGAGGGCGTCGTTATGCGGGAGCTGGACGCGGTCGAGATCTTTCTCTGTGAAAGTTATAGTCCACGGAGAGCCCTCATCGGTCCTCAGGCGTTTAGGTTCGGGACCGACGAGCATGACCTGCTTGGAGGAAGAGGCCGCGTGCAGCTCGTCTCTGAGGAGGCGAGCGGCTTCGGAGTTTAGGGGGCCGTGAATAACATGGATCGTCGGTACTTCTTCCTCGGTGTTTGTGTCGGCACGGTGTGCCCGAGCCGCTGTCTTCTCGTGGTCGATGAAGTTACCGAGGTGGCCACCTGCAACAAGCTGGTCCAAGTAAGCCTTGAAGGGCTTGCATGCGGTTATGAAGTGGCCCTGCTCGTTGTGATAGCTGCATCGAACGATGGGGTTCTTGATTTTCCCATTTTCAGTGCCGAGCTTTTGATTTGGGAAGGAGAAAAAGGGTTGGTCCTTTCCTTGGTCGATGATGCGGTAGATAGGGATGGTGAAGACGGTTTTCTCAACGTTGAAGTCACTTGGCTTCGGTCCTCTCCTCTGCGACTGCTTGATGTTGTTGACCTGTTTCTTCGGCGTAGCGACAGGTGCAGAAACCGGTGTGGATACCGAGGTATTTGGGGGCTTTGAACTCGTGGATTTGCCGATGCCTCTCTCCGCCTTGGATTCGATGAGCTGACACCAACCTTCTATACGAGTCATAAGATCTTTCATGGAGTTAGGTTTATGCCGAGCGAGGTCGTCGTAGACTTGCTCGTCCTGGGAGGTGAGACCCAACTTGAAGCCACGGGCGAAGATGACACCGTCGCAACCCTCTATTTCGTTAAATAGTTCGCAGTAACGGCCGGCGTACTGCCGGAGCGTTTCATCGCTGCGCTTGCGGAGGGCCAAGAGGGAGTCGATCTCTTTCTCATGCTTGTTGCTTGTGACGAACTGAGCCATGAAGGCGTCACAGAGGGAATCGAACGAGGAAATCGACCGAGCCGGGAGTTGATTGAACCAGGTGAGGCCCAGGTTGCCGAGGCTTGCAGGAAACACCTTGCACAGGAAGGCATCATCCGAAGGCTCATTCCGGAGGAATAGTGACATAACGAGCTTGTACTGGACGAGATGGGTGTAGGCCTCGGTTTTGCCATCGTACTTAGCAAACTTGGGCTGGGTGAATCCTTTGGGTGGGGTGACCGAGTCGATCTCTCTTGTGAAGGGGGAGGTCGTGAGCCGTGTAAGCCGCGCGTCGCGATGAGGTCGGATCGAACGGTCCAAACCGTCTGGATGCTCAGTCGCTGTGCGCTTTGGGGGAACGAGCTTGTCCAGCCTATCGTATTCCTTCCTTTTGGGTTGGACGCTGGCCGACTTTTGGGGGGAACGCTCACGGCGATTCCTTTGGGAGCTGTCTCGAGCCGAAGGCTCGAGGCGCTCCGTGATTGGACTTCTGCTATGGGCGCCTGCAGGGTGCGAGATGATAAGGCTCTTAGCTCTGGAGTTCTTCAGGCGTTCGCGATACCCCCTGGTTTGAAATTCCACAAGGCCGTCATCTCCCCTGGCTGCCCTTGTGAGGCTAGGAGTAGATTCTCGGCCTGTTTTGCCCACTCGGACAGAGTGGGTGGAGGAGGCGGAGACGCTTCCGCCACCGAACCTTTCGAAGGTGGATGGTCTCCGTCGAGGCTGGATGGGGGAACGGGAGCGGTCCGTGCGCGTCGCGTCCTTTGCGGCTAGGGCCTCCGCCGGCCTTGGTGGTTCGAGACGATCCTTGACTGAGGGGCGAGACCGATGCTCTAGAGGGTGAACGACTTCGTTGCTGCAAGGGGGGCTGTGGTGGCTCCTTCGTCCACCACGACTTCCGGAGGAACGAGATGGGGAGATCTGGAGAAGGTGTTTGATCTCCGCCAGCTCGTCCCGGACGTGTTTATCGCGCTTCACCACCGTTGTGAGATCGTCGATCTTCCGCTCGAGATGGCGGATGTAGGTGTGGAGCTCAGAGGATGGGCCTGGGTCAGGAGTTGAAGCTCCAGCGCCCAGGCCGACGGATACGTGGGTCTTTCCGAGGGCAAGGGCTCCGCCGGAGGCCGGGCTGTGGTCCACTAGGGAACCGAGCTCGTGAGCGGCGCCGCCGTGTTGTGCGTCGTCGACTTTAACCATCTTCGATTCAGGAGCGAGGAACAGTTGTGGAAATGGTTGGCTAGGTCCCCAGCGGAGTCGCCAATTGTAGGGGTTCGGATTATCGGGACCTAGACAGCACTCCTGGTTAGGCTCCTTTTTGCTCCACTGGAGGACCTGCAATAAGTCACTAGGGCGGTAACTGCCCAGCGACCCTCCGACGATCAAGTTAGATGTAGGGAGAGTGAATTAGGTCAAGGATTAGGGTAAAATGGCGTACCTCTCACAGTGAACATCCCTTCGTATTTATAGACCTAGGTTTTCTTGGCCTTCAAGCCAACGCGTGGAGATCACGCTCTGGTAACCGCTCCTGGCGACGTCATTCATGACGTGGGGGAATAAAACGGTTACGGAGCACATGACCTGATCCAAATCATTGCTGTTATGATGAATCTGACAAGGGCCCCATCCACCATAACTACCTTAATCCAATATCTTGGATAACACCGAAGCCGAAGCATAATCCCAGGCGAGATTCCATATCAGGGACCAGGGGAGATTGGCACTCTTCGGCGCTTCGGCCAGTCCTGCTAAGATGCTGGTTCGTGTATGCGGCTCGGTTACCGAAATGATAACCGAAGCCACCACAATTTACATAAAAATATATGTACAAAAATTTCTTTACGCTTAATTTTCTTTTCACCGAACTAAAATCTTGGAGGCATCTTCCTAAGTCCAGATTAAAAAATCGTTCTTTTCACATGTTGCAAGAAGCCAACCATGCTTGGAACAGTGGCAGGAGAGAGTTTTTATGGGGGTGCTGAAGTTTGAAAGTTTAATCGTAAAAAAATGACCCAAAAAGAACTAGAAATTCTCTAAAAAACATGAACGCCGTTTATTCAAGCTTGACACAAATTTTGACCCAAATATTTTATGGAATCCATTTTGGAGTCTCATGCAAATGATCGGAGCTATTCAATTTATTTAAAACGTATTTTTAAGGGTTCCCATAAAAGTCAACTCATTCGGATATCAATAAGTGCTTAATCGGTTCATACAGTTTGTTCCTGTCCAATTTTACAAGATAAAATTGAATAAACTGATCAATCCCTTACCTATACCGGAATGAGTTCATTTTTTATGAAAACTCTTAAAAACCTATTTTAAACGAATAGAAGGGCTCCGATTATTTGTATGAAACTCCGAATAGTTTTGTGTCAAAATTTGTATGAGAGGAACCGGCCCCTATGCAGGACAACCAAAAGTTTTTCAACACATACAATCTCGATGCCCTCATCTGAGAAGAGAAAAAATGGCTTTCCCCAGATAATTTTTCTTTCCTTGGGATAAAGCGTATGGTAAGAGAATAAATACTCAACTTGTTTTTGATAAAACCTACAAGAATAAAAGCCCCTTTTTTTTGGGTCAATCAATAGGAAGGATCATTATATCATGTGTGAAGTAAAAATAAATCACGAGACACTATATCAATTGTGTGAGAGTTTATGAGATAACCAAGCCTAATAACTCAACCGACAAGATAAATAAGCCCATCAAAAGAAGCGCAATCATTATAAGCCCAACCAAATTATAAGTCCAATTAGGGGAAGAAATCATTCAAATAAGTACATGCAAAGGGAAGCACGCCCACACATTGGTGGAGAGATTTGAACTCTAGATGTCTTAGAGGGATGCAAAAATCTTGGCTTTTTGAGCCCAACTTAGAAGGTTAGATGTTAGAGGAGAACAACTTGAACACAAGTTCAGTTTTGTAATTCTAATTTGAATTTGGGCCGTGTAGTGAGTGCCACTATCAAATTCGTATAGTATTAGGCGTTGTTATGCAAAGTAGTAAATTTTAATTTTTAAGCCCCTCAAAAATATGATAATTTTACTTTATTCTCTTCAAATGAAAATTGAACTTTTCTTTTTTATCCATAATCCTTTCAAACTCAGAGTAATTTGTGTAGTTGGCTCCTTCTTTATTAATTTTTTGCGTATGCCACCAGCTGGGGTGAGAATGAGAGGCCTTAACATCTTTTCCTTCTAGTACATTGGTTTCTTTCTTTCCTTTGCAGTGTGTGCACCAAAAAAATTGATTTTTAGTCTGAAATCTATTTCTAACTTTTGGCAAACCACTTCACTAACCATTAGTATGAACTTTATACACTTGTAAAGGTAATGATCAATATAACCAATCGGGCTTCGAGTGATGACTCAGGCAAGAAGTATGCGACTGCAGAAGCCAACTACTCATCAACTAAACTGGTGTACGTACTAGCACAATGCACGCCAGATTTGTCTGATTTTGATTGCAATAGCTGCCTCCGGATTTGTATCTCTAGGTTTGAGAGTTGCTGTTATGGGAAAGAAGGAGGGAGAGTTTTGTTTCGGAACTGTAATGTCAGGTATGAGATGTACCCGTTTTACAATGCCAGCTTTGGTGCCACTCTATTGCCCCATTCGCTAGTCGTCCCTCCTTCTCCTCCTCCAACAACTACAACTACAAGCAGCCTCCCTCCTCCTCCTAGTACAAAAACTACAAGCAGCCCTGGTAAAACTTTGTTTTGTAAAGCTTGGATTTGGAATTTAATTTTCCTGTTTCTAGAATTGTCCAGTAACCTTAGCTATAATCTGTCTTTATTACGGTATAAGCTTTACCCGTTCGTCAATGGGACTGCTAATGTCAGTGGGCATAGTGGTTGGTGAGTACCTATAACTAATACGACTGCAGTATTTATATCTATCATTAGTATTTTTCAATAGGTGAAAGACTCGGTCCTAACGCTTCCTAATTCCAAATAATTTTGGTTGCCTTTATTCTGTGAATAAACAAGATTAGGATTCTTAGGGGTGGACGGTAGAGTAGTAGACCCAGCAGGCCGGGCTTTGTAATTTTTGACACAATGCAAAGAGGTATATTTAAGCATTATGCACAATTTGACACAATGCAACCCTAAACAGACGTTTGTTTGTGCTCTTTTTTGTTTTTGTTTGAATAAGAACCGCAGCATATAATTTGAGAACTGAATTTCAGTTTTATCTCAAACAGTAGCACTGAAATTGTTCTTGTAACTTCATGATAAACTAAAGCAAACAGATCTGTTTCAGAACCCGCAAATACCAAGCCGAAGACAACATTTGAAGGAAGGTTTATATATCTATCGTCCCCAACCAATATCATAAGTGCCACAATATCTCAATCCCATGGAAGTGCATAAATTTTGCCCAATTTTTAAAAAAATATATACATGTAAGACCCACTGATTTGAAATTTCACAATTTACAATCATCAAAGCAAGCAATTCTAATTTGGCGTTGTTGCCCCCTTCAAATTATATATATATATATATATATATATA
>BPLS01028422.1:43712-55449 GCA_019656275.1 Rhododendron kiyosumense | reverse complement strand
AGGCTCGGTGATCGTGCGTTGTGAGTTGGGTGGTGGCGTGCATGTGCTGTCTTGGTTTGTGTAAAATGGGTGAGATCGTGTGTCGATCGAGTGTTGTGCATGGCGTTGTGTGGCGTGGGAAATAATGGCCAAGTGTGGGGCTATGAATTTGGTTATTCACAATGGGAAACGGAACCAAATGGCCTTGGGCCTTGATTGTGTGTTATACGTACATGTGATGTGTGGACAAATTGATTTTTGGCAGAGAAATAGGTGCCTGTGTGGGAGGCATGTTGTTGGAATTGAAAATTAGTTATCTAGATTGGGGATTGGGTAGTTCATTGATACATTATTTCCTAGTTAGTACTTGGCCAACACAGTATCCATGTTGGTTAATTATTTCGTAATATTCTTTTGTTCCGGTTAACTTCATTTCACGTTGTTTGGTTAGATTACCTTTGGATCCAGGTGAGTAGTTAAGTATGTTACATATTTTTAAAAGATCTCTGTGTCCCTTAAAAGTATTTCCTTCAGAAATTTATATGAATTTTATTCGGAAACTCAAAATTGTTTATAAATTGTTCTACAAATTGGCATGCGATAAATTTTCTGAGATCAATTATTAGTATTCTTTTTGGTGAGAACTTGGTGAATATTAATGGAAACATTTATTTCGGAAGTCCAGGGAAATTATTCATTCTCGTGTTGGTGACCCTGGCCATTGAGGAAAAAACCGTGTTAGGCCGGTGACTCTAATACTCAACGGCTTTCTTTCGCCGGATCGTCTTAGGGAAAAGTACCACAGACTACCAACCCTGGTAACTCTAAGTTCGATATTGGATCCAATTTTGTTGAGATTTATTTTGGCCATTGTACTATTTGATTGTGGTTCCCCATTGTCGATAGAGTTATTGTTGTGATCACCACAAAAAATATTTATTTGGTTAAATGCTTTATTGATTAATTTATTATTATGCTGGACACCTCGTATGCCAAATTATGTTTAATGGTAAATTATTTTCATCCCCGCTTTCAACTTTATTTAATATACATACTTGTTATTCACTGAGCTCATCAGCTGACGAATTTATTTCAATTTCTCTTTCAAGCAAGTTAGGGAGTTAGAGAAGGACTCTGACAGCATCTCGGGAATTTCTTTTGTTTACCTCCTTAGAGTATCTCATTCTAGTTTTATTTTAAAAATCGCTTCCGCATTTGAAACAATTTGCCAGATAACAAATTCTTTTAATTATTGTTGGATTATTGGATATTATTTGGTTCATGGGATGGTTGTGCCCCATGTTTATGATGAGACATATTTGGCTTTTGATTTGATTAATAATGAAAATCATTTGATTTTTGGTTATTTTGATTTATTCAGGCTATGTGTTCCATGGATAAGCCTCATGGTTCACGGCCGGTCACTTCTCATTTTTGGGGGCGTGAGAGTGTTTTCTTTTGCAAGAATACTGATTTTTACAGATCATAGTTCTACACTTGTTGGATTCAACGAAATTCTTTCCAATATTGGGTGTTTTCCTCCATCTATTTCGTTATAAATCTTGCAATTTATTTGAATGTTCAGGAGAGTTTACGTCTTTTGCATTGTGTACTGGTTTAATCTACCTGGTAATTTGTTCCCTCGTTATTGTCTTCGACTTTGATGGAGCCGAGAAGATTTATCTGTTGTTCTACGCTTGGATTAATATTTTGACTCTAAAATGTATGTAGAAATGATTCATAGAATGAAAGACAGTCTAAGTTCCAGTTCTATGGTTCTTGAATGTGGGCATAAAACTCTTGGTATTTCCTACTGGATGTGTACATATGTGAAACTAATGAATGTTCTTTTTTTAGATAATGCTTATGGTTTGTTTGTAATGCTCTGTAAGTTGTAGAATCTATTCTTTAATTTATTTTAAATGATATTGAAAGTTTGCGTGTTAAGAGTTAAGACAGGAGAAGCTCTTGCAATCAGCTCTGTATTTCAGTTTGCATTCCCTCTTGGCATTTGATGATGATCTTTTGCCTCTTCCGCAAAAATGGGATGCTCTCCAAATGCCCGTAGGGGCCTTTCGCCAAAGCTGATCTATGTTTTCCCCTTATTCTCTAGCTTGTTTAGTCAAAGACTGTAAATAAAAGTTCAGCTCGACTGTTGAGCGATTCCTTATTCTTCTTGATTGCATTGGAATCTGATGGCTAAAGATGAAAGTTTTGAGGTTGATCTGTTTCACCCATTTTGCTTATGACTTTGGAAAAGAAAAACCAATTTAAATTTCTGTAAAGCTGTTTCCCTCATCTTCCATTTGAATTTTTTATTCGTTTTTTCAATTGCATCAGCGAGGAATGTAGATTACATGAGAATTGTTCATTTCCCACTTAGTTGTTTGGTTGGTTTTCACTTTCATAGTGTTCGTTATTTCCATTATGTTTCACTTCAGTTTTCGGACAAAGCATCCAATGTCGTCAAATGAATCTGTTTATATTCCGAAGTACGAAAAAAATAAAATTGAATCTGTTTGGCTGGAAGAGTATTGTTTGAATAAGTTCGCAGAGAATTGTATTTATACTGTGATTAGTGGGTCTCTTCGTTGTGGAATTTTTTTAACATGGTTTATACAATGTGATAGTTAAATTCAATTGTGAAAAGTAGTTTAATTTATTTTTCAGAATCCTGATCTGGGACTACATGTGATGTAAACTGTTAATTTGAGTCACAGGTCAAGTGGGTGATGCACCTAGAGCCTATTACCAAGGTCAAAGATGGCTTCAGAGAAACAAGGCAACAATGATCCTAGATCTCTGCCTCCCGAAGAGATATGGACATTGGTTATGAGGAAAAACACTTGACTGAGACTTGTGAAGGTCTTGAGAAGAGATTCCTTGGTGACATCATGCAATTATCCAAAGAACAAATTGATTGATGCAGAGGACGCAGAAATGCAAGGCATAGGGAGGTTAGTTTCTACACTTAAAATTCGTTTCATTCTGGAAGTGTCTAGAACTCATGTTTTCTATTAGTTAACTTTACTTTCTGCTTCTTTTATGAACATTTGAAGTGGGGTTTTATAAGACAAATCAATTTTTGAAGACAAACTGTATCAGGGCCTTGCTGCTGAAAAACAATAACATGTTTGATTTTTTCTCTTTACTTCATGTCATTATTTATCTATTAAACAAAGTGGATCACCTGATTTTGTTCGTTAGAATTTTGGTTTGAGGAACATTAATCTTTATTAAGTGCGACATGGGCTTGTGAACAAAAGAGCACACTGGAATGAAACATGTTATTGCATTGAACTTTTATGCAGCCTTATTTGATCGCTTGGAATCAAATGTGTCAAGGGTATCAATTGAACGCCAAAAGGTGGAGAAAATGCTTGTTGGAGAGCAAATAAAGAACATCAGAGCATGCGAGGGACATGAAAGAAAAGAGAGACACAAAAAACTTGAGAAATAGATTCCGAGGCCAGAGTTGGCTGGATTTGGTAGAGTCCCTTTGAGCTGCCATGCGATGTTACTGGCGACAAGGTTGTTGCAGAGCTATGGGTATGATGGGTAAAAGAAAGATAAAGAGTAGAAAGGGTGTGTGGTTATGTGCTGGCAAAATACACCCCTTTTTTTGATATCAGCATTGAAGTTTAGAAGGTGTAGCTAAAACCATTGATCAATTGGAAATCTATTTTTCCTGTTGTATGCATAAAGGACCTTAAATTTCTTTCCCTATCGCTGCAAATGCAAATTAAGAAGCGTAAAGATGCAGAAGTGTTCTCAAGGTGGTGTTTGATTTTGCTTTGCAGCTTTGGAGTGCAGATAAGAAGCGTAAATAGGCAAAAACCGGGGAGATAAGTTTGCGAGCCCGTCTTGATAACTTTCCCGCTCATGTTTAGGTTTCCCTTTTATTGGGGTTCCGTTTTAATTTTATTTGTACATATTTTGTTTTTATAATTGGTCGAGTGCGATTTGTGTTAGAAATGGTTTTGAATTCCAAGGAGCTAGGGAAAGACCGGTGTAAATGGAATCAGACTCTGCGACCTATATATATGTGTTTTGGATGTTGGGCTCATACGTCCATCTCATGGTCGCATGACTTTGCTGTGTTTAAAATTTAGGGAAAACAACCGAAATGGTCCCTGTAGTTAAAATGTCTGTGTCAACTTGGTCCTTGTAGTTGTAATTGACTCGATTGATACTCTGTATTTTTCATTTTGTTCCAATTTGGCCAAATTGCTAACTGCCGTTAGTCCGCCGTTAATCCTTTTAAATAAAGACAAAAATAAGCTAATAAAGACAAAACTAAACCAATAAGCTAATTTTTTCGTCTTTATTCAAAAAAATTGGATTTTGATGGTAATTTTTTACTTTTTAAATTCCTCTCGTCATGACGAAATAATAATCCCGAAAAAATTGACAAAAAAACTAACAAATGCCAAAAAAATTGAATAAGGACAAAAAAATAAGCCACTTGACTTATTTAACCTAACAACTCCTGAGTTTATGTAATATTCTGACTTTTGGACATGGTTTTTTATCATGTTGTGACTTTTGGACATGGTTGTATATGCATTTTCAGTACTATGCAGAAAAATAAGACATCTCAGTATTTGTCCCAAGTTAAACACGTAAACAATACCAGTGGCTATGTTGCCTCATGACTGATCATGAAAATGCTGAATTAGAGGGCAACTTTTTGCAGAAAACTATAGCCAAATTTCTTTTCAGGTGTCTCCTTATCAATGGAGAATGAAAGAATGAGCTGTGTTTCGGTTCAGAGGTATATTAGGTAGGTTTGTGCAAGAAATCTGTCCACTCGCGGACCCGACCCGAAGGGTCCCGGGCGGGGTCGAATATGTGCTTCGGACGGGTACGAGAATCAGATTTTGGTTCGGGGTTCGGATTGGTGCGTTTTTTACTCGACCAGACCAATTCATAAAGATTAATTCGGTTTTTAGTCGAACCCGACGTAAAGAATCGAGATCGCCGACGGTTTTTACCCCTTTTCAATTCAATTTGCAGGTCTAAAACATTTGTTACCTGTCATGTCGGGTCGGGTTCTGGAGTCAAACCCGACCGCCCGACCCATGCACACCCCTAATATTAGGGCAAGAGGGGAATAAGAGAATTATTGTTTTAACCCCCAAAAAAGGGGCCATTTGATATTTCTGTTAAAAGGACTAACGGCAGCTAGTAATTGGACCAAGTCGGGACAAAAATGGAAAGTACAGAGTGTAAATCGAGCCAATTACAATTACAGAAACTAAGTTGACACAAACACTTAACTATATGGACCATTTCAGTTTTTTTTCCTAAAATTTATAGTTGCTTATATTCCCAGATTTCTACCAGCTAATCCCCTGTAAATGGATGTATTTTGAACATTAATGTATGCTTTTATGACCTAGAAAATGTAAGATTATCATGTTGGTGAATGTTGAGTTTTATGATCTAGACAATGTTTTGTCTAGGATTTCCCAGTCCAAAATTATGGATTGCTTCTAAGCATTGTAATATGAAACAACACTTCAAACTATTAATAACATATAATCTTAATATGATCCTAAGTATGATTGTTTTCTATTCCTTGATCAATTTTTAGATTGCTTTGAGCTTTTTCAATCGAATAGGAGTGCAAGTGTATAGGATTTTTTTGTCTTGTGGCTTTCAATTGTATATGAGCGGCATTCCCTTAATATCTTTTTAGTAATATAATCTTTTACTTATAAAAAAAATTGATCCTTTGTATCATCCTTCATTCATATATGTTATCGAAACTACTAACTCCAAAATATACAATCAAATTAACGATCATGTTTATCGTGCGTAGCACGAGGGTACCACCCTAGTTATCTTAAGAAGGGAGGATAGGACGGGATTCCGGAAGTAAAAGATTAGATTAGTCTAAACTTGGACCTTTGTCTATCAGCCGTTTAGCATTTGACTAATCATGCACAAGTGGGAAACAAGAAAATAAAATAAGGAAATAAAGAAAGAACTTTCAAACGAAAACGAGTCTTGACTTTACATTTTAATCTATAAACCGGAAACGGTCGTTGTGGCGTGCAATTTCCTCCCTCTTATTGGCTAAGAAGAGAAAAAGGGACCACTCTTAACCCAACTCAATCCAACCCAACCCGAATTAGTTTCTATACTTAATTTCACCAAAAACCCCTGAGCAAGATTTTTTTTACACATCAAGTTAATAACCAAAAAATTGTGGTGCATAAATTAATCATGACTAGCGTGAACGGGACAGTAACTTTGTTTGCGTGCTTTATCTTCGTTTGACAGACAACCAATCGTGTGGGAGCGTGGGTCATTACCGACCCAACCATGCAGGTTCATGCTTTCTTGAACTATAATGGCTCAAACTTGAAAGCCATCGAGAAGCTTCAAACTTGAACTCATCCACTTATATCTATTCTCAACTCTCTCTATTTCTCTCTACTAAAGATGAATTTTTATTGTGAACTAAAAATGACCATTGTGGAATTTTACAATGTCAATTATGCTAGCAACATAACCCCTTGAATAACCAAATGACGAGAAGACAAATTTTGTTTATCCAATTTTTGTAATGTCATCGGAGATACCCCATTGCTACTCTCAAATTTTTTTTTTGGGTCAAGGGAAAGAAGTTTAATTAATCTGATAGGCGAAAGCCAAAATATCAGACAGATGAGAATCCCAATAGACAAAATTGACATCCACAGACTGGACAAAACATTAAAAATAAGTCTCTTTAAACGAGCCAATTACAATATAATGAGTCTCTTTGACATCAGAAATGTGTGGTTTTTCCAAGTCTTGTTGTAGTACGAGACAATATGTAGGTGGCCTTTTGCTCTCGATTATCTCGTCCTTTTGAAAACAACAGGTGCCTGCATTTTCCAAGTCTTTCCCCACTTGGTGGATGGTGGTCCAGCAAAGAAAATAATGAATGGTTCGATTCGGTAAGAGTTAGAGAAATCTGCATCAACTCTGTCGTTTTTCGAACTCAAAATCGATACTACGCGTTTAACACTATTTTGTCCCGTTCTTTTGACCTTAATTTAAATTTGAAAATTTTGTTTTTATTTGAATTTTTTTGGCATTTGTTAGTTTTGCGCTAAATTTTTGTAGGTTATTGATTCATCTCGATGGAAGGAATTGGAAAAGTATTTTTTTTATTTTTACCCGAATATTTTGAGAAATAACCAATTTTTAGTGCAAAAATGTAATTTTTTTGCTAAAAAGTGGTTATTTCTCAAAATATTTTGACAAAGTAAAAAAAAAATTATTTTTCCGATTCCTCTCGTCAAGACGAATCAATTAATAACCCAAAAAAAAATTTGGCGCAAAGCTAACAAATGTGAAAAAACTTTGAATGTAGGAGAAAATAAAATCATATTTAAGTTCAAGAAAATTCTCATATTTAAGTTAAGTTCAAGAAAATAAAATCAAAAAATCAAAAACTTTGAATGTAGGAGAACATTCTAGGTGGTGGGACGTCATCCAAGTCGCGTTCGGATTTATCCGGCCATGAGGACCCGAGAAGGGTAATTTGGTCTTGCTTCGGTAAACCATTGACAAACGTGCTACCTATAATGTTCCCTTCCATCAAAAAAAAAAAAGAAGGCAAAATCATGAAAAGAATAAGGGAAAATGATGGCCAAGAATGTGTTTTGATAATTAGTATTCACCAAGGACATGTTGAGAATGTTTGTCAATGCTGAAATGTCCTTAGCTGTATTAATTATCAAAACACGTCCTGAACCGTCATTTTCCCAAAGAATAAGGGCAAAGTTTCACTTTGACCCCCTGAGATTATCGTCATATGCGGATACCCCCCTCATGGTTCAAAACTGACCACATAACCTACCTGTGGTTTTGAAAATGTGCGGATAGACCCTCTGCCGTCATATTTTCCATCCATATTAACGGACACAACATTAAAAGACCGATATACCCTCATTATGTCCCTTAATTCTTCTTCTTTTTTAAATCTAACCACACCATCTCCTACATCAAAAATTGAATCCAAACCATTGATCTTTTAAATTTTGATGAGTACTACATCTATACCAAAATTCAAGTCAATTAAAAAATGAAAAGCTCATTGTCAAATCGATTTTGTTATGAAATTAAAATTTTAAATTTGAATTTACTAAAAATTAGATCACTGGGTTATTGATACCTGATCGAGATGATTTTTTACAGAGATACGCTATTCTTTAATACATTATAAACGACTCAGATTTCATTCTAGAGGCGTATGAGATACACCTCTGTTAATATGGATGGAAAACATGATGGCAGTGGATCTATTTGCATATTTTTAAAATCACAGGTATGTTATGTAGTTAGCTTTTAACCATGAGGGAGTATTCGCATATGACGATAACCACATAGGGTGAAATTGGACTTTGCCCAAAAAATAATTTGTATGAACACTAACACAATCATCTCAAAGAAGGATTTATTATACAGACTGAATAAAGCAGTAGTCTTTTTTAAATTTGATTTGAAATCAGGATATTGGCATATTCAAATTAAGAAATCTGACTGCTACAAAATAGCTTTTACCGTACCATTTGGTCATTACGTTCTAAAGAATGCACATTTAGAATTCCAAAATATTATGAATTATATTTTTGCTGAATTTACCATTTGTTATCCTTATGCTGAATTTACCAAACGAGCCTAAAACTCGACGTCAAGCTTGATTAGATTACTAAATGAGTCGATCCATAACCAAACCTAACCTTTGCAGCCGTAATCACAGTTATGAAATAAAATAAGCCTCATTGACCCACTTCCAAGTCGTCGGGGCTACACCCATGATTTCTAATATCCCCTCCCCGCCCCACCACTTATCCACCCTCTCCTAATCTCCATTTTCATCAAAATTGAACTCTTCCCCTGGTGCTCTACAATGGATAAATTCCTCCACAAAATACCCGAAGTAGCTCTGTTTGTTTACGCTATTTGCTTGCTCAGCCTCATCCCAAAAATCGAAGGTGCTGACCCAACTTACTTGGTCGAAGAATGCCCGGACACAAACCTTAGCACAACCAGTACCTTCGCCCCGAACAGCACCTACGAAACAAACCTCAACACCCTCTTCTCCGTTCTCTCCTCCAACTCCACCGTATCCAATGGCTTTTACAAGTTCAACGCCGGCAGCGTCCCCGACATCGTCTACGGCCTCTTCCTTTGTCGCGGCGACGTTTCAGCCACCATGTGTAGAGACTGCGTCGTTTACGCTATTGGGGATGTAGTTGAAAAGTGCCCCAGAGCAAAACAGGTCACGATCTGGTACGAGGAATGTATGCTGAGGTACTCCAATGTGTCCCTGACGCTATCCATCTTTTCTGCTCCGGACATCGGAAGTTGGTCTATGTGGAATTCTCAGAACGTGACGAATGTGACCCGTTTAGATGAAGTTTTGGAAGTGGTATAAACTGTTTTACTCTCTTCATTCCAAAATGTTGTGTACGCAAAACGAAAACTTTAAAATAACATTTTTTATAAAAGAAAATTCAAAAAATTCTTGAAAAAAAAAATGAACATATTTTTGTTACCTTTCGATCTGTTTCTTTTCTTTGTGTTGTCATATTTCTTTCTTTTTCAGTACTATATTTGATACGCCACAGATACATTTATATAGAGCAAAGAAGAAGAAAACTAAGTAGAGAGAACCCTACAAAATTGATTGCATGTTCCCAAACGGACAATACTATTCCAACAAAGTGGTCAGACAATGACCTGTTTCATAACTTCAATCATACATATACACACACCACGGATTCAGAAAGGGATCCCTTACAGTCAAACCGTGCAGACCTCTCCTTTCCCAATCAAATTGAGACGATCCGAGCCACTCAATGTGTTCAGAACGTGATTTTAAGGGTTGTTGCGAGAAATCGCCAAAAAAAATGACCGGAAAGGGCTTGATCCGAGCAGTTTTGCATAGAAATGCATTTATAGCGTTTTTATGAAAAACTATTAAGATCAAGCTCTTCCCGGTCTTTTTTTTGACGATTTTTGGTAATACCCTTAAAATCACATTTTAAACACATTAAGTGGCTTGGATCGTAGCAATTCGATCAGAAAATAGGAGGTCCGCACGGTTTGGCCCGTAAGGATCCCCGACTAGATTATGACTGTATGTGTGTGTATATATATATATTTACATACAGATTTATATAAAAAAAATTATTTACGTTTTTTGTCACTACTGCTGAACCAAAAAATCTTGGAGCCGCCCCCTGTTTTGTGGCATCTTCCTAAGTCCAGATAAAAAAATCGTTCCTTGCACAATTTTCAAGAAGCCAACCATGCTTGGAACGATGGTGGACGGAGAGAGTTTTTCTAGGAAAATTTGAATAATTATCTTTTTTATTCATGTCATGTAAGAATTCATCATGTTCACTTTGCATACTTATGTTTTCATCCTTTCAATGCGTGAATTACTCTTATTATCCATTTATTATGATATCTATATAGATATATACATTTATGTTTTTCTAAATTAAAAGGATTGTGATGAATATCAATCTCTGCAATTAAATGAGATACAAGTTTTCCGATTTTAATGGTAAAATATTTGTAGCACTTACCATGATATATGTTCATGTGTTCCTATCATTTCATGGTTAATTATTTAGACCATTTATCATAAAATTATTTCATGGTTAATTATTTGGACCGTTTACCATGAAACTAGTCCGGTGAAATCTGTTAGGCCGCTGCATGAACCAATTCATATAAGGATAATTTGGGATATACAAATACTTATGTTTACATTCCAAAAATCTTGTCTATATAGGCCAAGAATTTTAGGATGTAAACATATAAATAATTTACATCCCAAAATTCTTGTCAATATAGGCCAAGTATTTTAGGACGTAAACATAAGTATTTACATTCCAAAATTCTTGTCTATATAAGACAAGAATTTTAGGATGTAAACATAAGTAATTTACATCACAAAATTCTTGTCTATATAGAACAAGAATTTTAGAATGTAACGCCCCGATTTTCCAAGGAATTTCGGAAGCATTATACATAAAATACACTGAATTTTATAAACTTTTAGGCCCTAATTTATCCTTATACAAAAATTTCAATTTCAAAATAATACAAAAATCTAGGTACATTTATCTAACAAAAGCAGCTCCAGAGCGACTCTAGTTTTGACACGAATTCCAAGCAACGTTGGCCCAGACTCCGCTCCAGGGATCCTACCTTTATCAACTGCTCCACTGTGGAATCCTGCACACTCTGGCAAATTGAACGCCGAAGCAAACGATTTGCCAGAATACAAACGTATCCGTGAGTGATAATTCACCCAGTAGAATAATCCAATCCTACCAACCCCTTACTCTACAATTAGCATTCAATAATAACAATAATATCACAATTGATAATACATGAGAGGTACAGAATAATAACACATCATCTTTTTCTTTACTATCCATCGTCTTACATGAAATCTAAGGATCATCTCCACGAGATCCTTTCCTCCCACATCCACTAATTACAACCGTCTCATGGGTCCACCCTTCCTCTTGCTTATCCTGCACCAGGGCCTTAGGTGAGCGCATCTAAGTTATGTACCGAGTATGTTCTCACTTAAGACCATAACAGGAGGATTGAGTCATACCATGACGTATCGTACATTAGGGTCGGACATCCACTACCCCACGCTAACTATAACCGTCTCATGGGACCCATTCTCTTTCCCAAGGGAAACTTCCCATGACGTATCATACATTAA
>BPLS01028422.1:31578-42798 GCA_019656275.1 Rhododendron kiyosumense | reverse complement strand
ACTGTTATTTGACTTGTTCACAAACAATAATGCTCATCTATTGATAACAGGAGTACAATAATTATAGCATGCATTTATTCTACTAAAAAGAAATCAACCACATAATTAGGATCAACTCTGGAACAAATGAAAACATAGGGGGCAATTGTAGTTTCAATACCACTTTTGAAAACTCAAAACGTGCAAGTACAGCGAGTTCCATTTTTTTATTTTCTAAAACAGAGCATATTTCGTTTCTTTTAATCTTGATGCGTGAGTACGATTTCCTCCATTATAAATTATGAAATTTATATATATAGGGACTAAATATACTTAGGAGAGAATAGGACAGAGATTAATCTACCTTAAATCCAGCCGAAAAAGCGGATGCTAATTTGCGGACAATTTCGGTAAAATGAAAAAGACGGCGGCGGCGGCGGAGGACTCGGGGCTGACTCGAATGATTGGAAGATGGTTTGTGGATACTTGGTGATGTAGTGGTTGATTGGGAACCTGAATATGATGTACGGAGTGGTGTTATGTAAAAATCTGTTTCTCTCTCTCTCTCTATTCTAGACTCAACAATAGAATTGACAGTGAAATAATATACTGGTATTCAATTTTGGATTTATGTGGGTATGTATAATGAGAGAGAATAAGGCAGTGAGAAGGTGAGAGGATAAGTGTGCAAGTGGTGGAATGGAAAAGGAGAGTGAAGGAGAAGGATACTGATAATGATAAGAGGGATATGGGACAAGTGCCACATTTGGTGGGGTTTTCTTTTATTCTAATGTATGTGGACTTGTGTATGTGTAGGGTGAGAATGTATGTGGACGCTTTTATGTATAAGGTGAGAATGTATGTGGACACGTGTAGTTTGAAGGATAAAGATGAAAGTGATAGAGTTTGATAGGGAAGTGGAGACTTGGTTTGAATAGAGTTCTAGTTAGGATTTAGATAGGAAAGATAAGAGATAAATATCAATCACTGACTCTCAGTATATCTAAAGTATAAATATATATCTTATACAATAATGTATATAATATCAATTGTACACGTAATAATATATTTTAATTATCCAATTTAATTAATTATTGAATTAAGAATTTAACAATATAAATTTATATTAAAAAAAATTGGGTCGAAAATCCGGGTCGTTACAGTAAACAAATAATTTACATCTCAAAATTTCTATCTATATAGGCCAAGAATTTTAGGATGTAAACATAAGTATTTGTACATGCCAAACTATCTTGATATGAATTGGTCTGCGAGCGGCCTTACAGATTTGACGGACTAGTTTTATGGTAAATGGTCCAAATAATTAACCATAAAATGATAGGAATATACAAACATATTTCATGGTAAATGCTACAATTAATTTACCATGAAATTGAAAAGCTTGCATGTATTACATATATGGTTTAAAATTAGGCTTATATATATGGTTTAAAATATATACATACACTACAAGAAATTTTGGATATCCCAACGGTTTTTTTAGCAACGGTTGCAAAAACCGTTGGTATAGATGGTCTATAGTAACGGTTTTTAAAACGTTACTAGAAATAGGACTATAGCAACGGTTTTTATGTGACCGTTGCTAGATTATAACACTATAGCAACGGTTTTCCTTAACCGTTACTAAACACTGGCCTATAGCAACGGTTTTCAATAACCGTTACTATAAACTGGACTCTAGCAACGGTTTTCATTAACCGTTGCCTTTGTTATGGCTATTTTTCCTAAATTTTTGTTGTGATATTTTTTCCGATATTGTTTATTTAACGTATTTTTTTAGCATTTTGTGGTAATTTCTGAAACTAATAATTCATTTTGGGATTAATCATTCATCTTAATAAGAATAAAAAAAATATAAAATTGTGGACTGAAATTGAAAAAAAAATCATATCATATAAGATGACACTAAAGACAACAAATGTTAGTTGTTTGATATTTTGTCACCCATATTGATTTTTTATGCTTTTAATTACATTTTTTTTTAAAATTTTTTAGACTCATCTCATAGTAATGATTAACCAATCAAAAATATTTATGTGAATCTAACAAAAATTTAGAAATGGCAAAATTAATATTGAAAAAAAAAAAGGAAAACAGAGAGGGTTTTTTTTTTGGAACCTGGTGCATGTCAATTTAATTGATGATAAGTGAATAATGGAACTATTTTGTAAAAAATAAACGCTTCGGATCAAAAAAAAATGAAACTAGTAAGTATTTGCATAGTATAAACTGAAATTTTACAAAAAGAATAAAAAAAATTCGGCTAGTATAGTATAAATATTAAAAGATGTGTTATTCCTCACAAGTCATGGGCTAGCTCAGCTGGTTCGCGCCCGCGCGCGAAGGCGGGAGGTCGCGGGTTCGACTCTCAGGAGGTGAAACATTATTTCCCAGCCACGTCAGCACACATGTGACATGGCAGTGCCACGTGGTGGCTTATATCACACAGTGGTTTGTTTTTTAAAAAAAAAAGAAAATAGGCTTTAGCAACGGTTATAACCGTTGCTAATGGAACCGTTAGTAAAAAAAAATTTGTACCAACGCTTGACAAAACCGTTGCTATAATCCTATAGCAACGGATATATTGCTTGACAAAACCGTTGCTATAACCCTATAGCAACGGATATATTGCAACGGTTTGGGCAACGGTTCTAGAACCGTTGGTATAGACTAAAGGGGTCTTTACCAACGGTTTTTAGATTTTTTAGCAACGCTTTCGACCGTTGCTATAGTTCGATTTTCTTGTAGTGATATATACAATTAACAACACTCAAAGGGCAATAGCGGTATTAAAAGTATGAGAAAGACGAAATCATAAGTTGTTGAAAAGGACCTGATGAATTCATAAGTGAAGAGGGCAATAAGGACAAATTTTTAAGTCTCCCGTTTTTCTAAGGGTCCTGAAGTTTAAAAGTTCAAGTGGAGAAAAAAAATCAAAAAAGAAGTAGAAATTCACTAAAAAAAAACATGAACACATTTTATTTAAGCTTGACACAATTATACGAATATATGGATGACAACATAAAGTTACAAGTCAAGGTGTTCGGACAAATAAGTCAAAGTGCCTTATTTTTTGTCCTTATTCAAATTTTTTTCGTATTACTTGACTTATTGTCAATTTTTTGGAGATTATTACATTCTCACGATAAGAGAAATTTAAAAAGTAAAATTTTGACCGAAATCCAATTTTTTACTTCTTAGATTCCTCTTGTCGTGAAGATGCAATAATCCCTAAAAAATTGACAATAAGCCAAGTGATACGAAAAAATTTAAATAAGGACAAAAAATAAGCCACTTTGTCTTATTTATCCGAACACCAATGTACATCGATGCCGCTGCCTCAAATGGCATCTGAGAAGAGAAAAAATGGCTTCTCCCCAGTAATTTTTGTTAGGTTGTCTTTTCTTGGAGTAAATTAAGCGTATAAAGAGAATGAAAAGATAAGAATAGAAAGAGAGAGCCGAAGCAGTCCACGTCGCTCTAGCCGCCAAAAAGGGAATGGGACTTCGAGCATCTCCAACCCTTGATATCAAATTGGGGATGTCAAATTTTTTTTGAAGGTTGACGTGGAAATTTGGCATCTCCAATTTGACATTAAAGTCTTCCTTTCCAACCCTTAATGTCAAATTAATAGAATTTGATATCAAATTATTCCTCTCCAACCCTTATGTCAAAATGCAAATAGTCATTTTTTGAAATTTGGCATGGAGGGGAGAAGTTGTCAAAGTTGGCATTCTTCCTCCCCCCTTCATCCATGTCAGAAGCCACATAGGATTTGGCCTTCCAGAAGGCATCTGGGTTGGATTGTCAATTAGTGTCAAATATTACCGTTGCACGCTCCACGTCAGATTTGACATCTCCCGTTGGAGATGCTGTATTACGCATAGCACGGGATGAGCTCCTAAGCCGACGGGCTCTGCACAAGGAAAGAAAGCAGTTGAAACTAGAAAGAATCTTGGCAGGCTACTGACCGGTAGCCTTATCATCCATCCCCTGAGTCAGATAGTCGATCGCGTTATGTTTTGGCAAATCAACTTGTTTTGTGGAAAATAAAATCCCAACTTCGTTGGTTAGATGTTCAGACATAAAGGACAACTGAACGTACACTTAGTCTCCGTTTATTTTGATGTAAAATATTTTTGCAGAATCTTATGTCTTGTTCTTTTTACAATTCAAAAAGAATTTTTTAAGAAATTCCTCATAGATTTCTTGTAGATCTTCCATACTTCTAACATTTTTTTCTCTATTTCTCTTTACTTATTATACCCTTACTATTTTTCAAAAAAAATTTCAAACACCGATCTTAGTTTTGTAGAAGTATAATTTTAAGTTAAATTTGGGCCTTGTAGTGAGTGCCACTATAATTAAAGGACAGGGTGTGGTTGAGGAAGATTTGCACTCCAAATTAGTATATCTTGTTATCTAAAATACGTTTTAATATTTTATCCCCTTCACAAAATTGATAATTTTACTTTCTTCTCTTCAAAATGAAAATTGACCTTTTTTTTCACCATAATCCTTTCAAAATCATAAGTAATTATATCGTTGGCTCCCTCTTTATCAATTTTTGCGTATGCCACCAGCTGGGATTGAGTATGAGAGGCCTTAACCTCTTGTTTCTTTCTTTCCTTTGCAAGTGTGTATACCAAAAAAATGTTTTTAAGTTTGAAACCTAGCTACTTTCAACTTTTGGCAAACCACTTCACTAACCAATAGTATGAACTTTATACACTTGTAAAGGTAATGACCGATATAACCTATCGGGCTTCGAGTGATCACTTAGGCAAGAAGTTCGCGACCGCAGAAGCCAACTACTCACAATCCGAACAGGTGTACGGACTAGCTCAGTGCACGCCGGATTTGACTTATTCTGATTGCAATCACTGCCTCCGGACTTGTATCAATTGGCTTCCGGATTGCTGTGCGGGCAAAGATGGAGGGGGAGTGTTGTGTGGGGGCTGTAATGTCAGATATGAGATGTACCCGTTTTACAATGTCAGCTTCAGTGACGCACCATTGCCCCCTCCTCCTCTTCCTCTTCCTCTTCCTCCTCGTCCTCCTAGTACTACAACTACAAGCGGCCCAGGTAAAACTTCATTTTGTAAAGCTTGGATTTGGAATTTAATTTTCCAGTTTCTAAATTTGTCCAGTAACCTTAGCTATAATCTGTTACTACTACGGTATGAGCTTTGCCCGTTCGTAATTATTAAATAATTTTTGGTCCTAAGTACCTAAAATTGTTACAACTGCGGTATTTATGTATTATTACTAGTTTTTTTTTTTTTTTTTGTATAGGTGAGAGACTCGATCGGTCCTAACGCAATGCCTTATTCTAGCTAGCTAGCCCCAAATAATTTCTGTTGCCTTTTTATTCTGGAAACGCGATTAATTAGGATTCTGTTGGGTGGACGGTAGACCCAGCACAGGGCTTTTTTAGGCAACCCGTTGGGCTCGTTAAATAGTCGTGCATGTCGTGTTCTTACTACTTGTTCTTGTTCTTAATGAGTACGTTCTTTTGGGAAAATATAGAATAATACACCACACTAAACGTTCTTCAAAACAACTATATCCAATCAAACCACAAGTGGTCTTGTCCTGAGATTTAGAGGTTTGTTTCATAAGGTATAAGGTTCGATTCTTCATGCAGTAACTCTTGGGCCACCTCCCCCAGAATTTAGCGTGCAAAACGACTATGGGATGGTTTTGTAAGGATTAGTTTGAAGTGCGTGCGCGCACGCAGCTTGGTCACCCCTATACTACAAAATAAAATAAAATAAAATAAAAATAAACTTGTAAGCTATTAGATTGTGGTTTTTGCCTCAATCATGAGAGCAATAGCATAAGAGGTATATTTAATCATTATGCACAGTCTGACAGAATGCAACCCTAATAACAGATGCTTTTTTTGTAATATTTTTTCTTTTGGAATAAGAACCGTAGCAGATAATTTGAGAACTGAAAATAGGAGCACTGAAAGTGATCTTGTAATTGCATGATAAACTACAGCAAACAGATCTGGTTTAGAACCAGCAAATACCAAGGACATCCTGAAGGAAGGTTTATGTATCTATCATCCCGAACCTTGTAAGTGCATAAATTTTGCCCAATTGGTTAAGAATATAAACATGTAAACCCCACAGAGCAAGCAACAGGGGGCCTTGTTGTCTGCACATCTTGTTATACCCATCTTTTGGTTATGCTGGGATCTTATTTTTATGATCATTAGACCGCTGTTAATAAAAGGGTCACGATCCACACAAAGATTGAAACATTACCATCTGTTTTGAAGGAAAAAATGGAAAAATGATCACAATCGGTGTTAGTGTATCAGCGTCCATAGTGGTGGTGCTGCTTGGTTTTGGTATCTACTACCAAAGGAGAAGGAAAAGAACCGTCAAAGGTACGTAACAACAGTCTCTAGTTCGTTAATCGTTACTCCCAAATAGCAAATACCACAATCTTTACTCTCACAATATCTCAGCTATGCGGATCAAAAAACCAAAAATTATCTCGGCTATAGCTAACTGTATTTCTCCACAGATTTCTCCACTGAAGAGACAGAATATAGCTCTGAAGTTCAATTACTTGACCTAGCGCAAGGAAGAATTGTTGATGATTACGACACTGAGAATTCGCATGGAGAAAAACCCGCGAAATCACAGGACTTTCCTTCATTTCAGTTAGATATTATACTAGTAGCTACAAAGCAATTTTCTGAAGAAAATAAGCTTGGAGAAGGTGGATTTGGCCCAGTTTACAAGGTACTTTGCTGCTCAATCTGCAGATGATTTTATCTTGTCTAAATTTGCAGTGTGTTGTCACATTTTGGAAAACAAAATCTAAATTTAGAGCTAAAAGAGGCTTTTCCCGAGAACAATACCTCCGTAGTGGAATAAGTAATTGAAATTCATGATCCTAATTCGAACGCATTGCATCGCTTGGAAATTATTTGCAGGGTACATTACCAGATGGGAAGGAAATTGCAGTAAAGAGGCTCTCAAGAAATTCCGGCCAAGGACTTCAAGAGTTCAAGAACGAAATATCTTTAATTGCTAGACTACAACATAGGAATCTTGTCAGACTCTTAGGCTGTTGCTTGGAGGGAAACGAGTTAATGCTAATCTATGAATACATGTCCAACAAAAGCTTAGATTTCTTCCTCTTTGGTATGGAATCTCTCTGAAATCGCCACTCATTACTCGATACGACATTTGCGATCAAACCCAAACAAGACTTCTCTTAATCAACTCGAATGTTATTTGTTTCTATGTTAGATTCAACTAAAGCTGCAAATCTAGACTGGAAGAGACGTTTTCTCATAATTAATGGGATAGCTCGAGGCCTTCTGTATCTGCACGAGGATTCTCGACTTAGAATAATTCACAGGGACCTTAAAGTAAGCAACATTTTGTTAGATCGAGAAATGAATCCCAAAATATCAGACTTCGGAATGGCAAGGATTTTTGGTGGAAACCAAAGTGAAGCCAACACAAACAGAGTTGTTGGCACATAGTAAGCCTCTTTGCTTTCCAACTTATGCGTGTATAACTTGTTTAACCATCTCTCCTAATTATCTTTTTGATAAATTATCAACTACAGCGGATATATGGCTCCAGAGTATGCTATGGAAGGACTATTTTCTGTTAAATCTGATGTCTTCAGTTTCGGAGTTCTCTTATTAGAGATTATAAGTGGGAAAAGGAACAGCGGCTTTTACCTTTCTGAGCATGGTCAAAGCCTACTCACTTATGTATGCTCCTCGTCTCTCCATCCCTAAACTAAGTGCCATATTATTAACTCCTACTTCTAATTTCATAACTTTCAAATTGTCAATAGGCGTGGAATTTATGGTGCAAAGGTGAAGGAGTATTGGACCTGATGGACCCATTACTTGTGGATTCATGTGTAGAAACAGAAGTGTTGAAGTGTATCCATCTCGGATTGTTGTGCGTTCAAGAAGATCCCGCAGACAGACCGACGATGTCAACTATAGTTATAACATTGGGAAGCGATAGTGTGACACTGCCTAAACCAACACAGCCAGCATTTTCTGTTGGGCGTTTGGTGTTAAAATCATGTCAAGCCTCACCAAATGCTAACTTAGTCTCAACGAACGAGATGACTATTTCAGATGTATCAGCCCGATAACATGTCAGCAAATTCTTCTTCTTTTTTTGGTTTTCTGGTAAAATTCATGTATTACGTATCATTTTTGCTTTTGTTTTTGAATTGCAGTATATCATTTTACTTTTCTTTTTGAATTGCAGTATATTGTTTATGCTTAATAAGAACTTTTGTCTACTTGGTTTGATCTAGCTCTCAGCTCTTAACATTTTTACGACAGAGGGGAAAAAATAAAAAGTTTGTATTCTTAGAAAAAGAGGGAAAAGACTACAGTACACATTCCTTATTTGGATGTGTATCATATGCACCCCCCAAAATATTATGAGTTATAGAGAAAATACTACGAATCATATTGCTAAAAAATTATGAACCGTATAAAGGTTATGAATCGTATAAAGGTTACGATATACACCAAAATATTATGAATCATAATGAAAATGTTACGAATCGTACTGCTGAAAGGTTATGAATCCTAGAGCAAAAGTTACGAAACATGCTAAAATGTTATGAATGAACCATAAAATAGGTGTATATGGTACACCATTTTAAGGGGTGTGTATTGTAGACTTTCCTTAGAAAGAGAGTCATACTCGGTTCAAAAAAAAGAAAAGAAAAGAAAAGAGCCATACTGTATAGTGTGTACAGTATTCACCCATGGACCTAGAGGTATGTGAAACAGACACTTAATGCACCCAAATTTTGGGTGGCTCTGATATTTTTTGGGTGGGTCTGATGTTTTTCTCTAGACCATTGTTCTCTGCAGGGCAACTGTTTGTGAAATCGCCTCTAACGACTATAAGGGTGCTTTTTAAGCTTAACACGCCTCTTTCTCAACCCAATTATGTTAACAGTTTTTAACCAACTGGGTTGTTCAGGTGATAGTCCAACACTCAAGGGGTAGATCAAGAATTAAAATTTCCGTTTTCCACTCCTTCAGTACCCACTTAAGTTTGTATGAGACTAGTACTTGATGCATTGGGGGTTAGGGTAGGCGATCCCTATGACAAACTTGTCGAAAAGAAAAATGCGATAACATTTATCTTGCTAACAGGATTAGTAGGCTGCTGCTGAACCCTCGCATGAGGCATATATTAGTGTTTTTCAGTGTTCATTTTGCTATTTACTTAAGATTTTCACATTATCTTGGTTCAGATTGCAGTTATGATCGTTGGGAAGTTGTGGTTGCCACTGTGGAGAGGCTATTCTTTGTAGCCTTTTAGATTCTTGTCTAGGCATACATCATCAAGTTTCCCATGGTTGAATGAATATTCAGAATCATAAGACTGATTAACCTTTTTTTCATGGCTTGAGCTGCGAGTTGAGCATGCGCATCCACATACATTTCATCCTCTGTTTTAACGATATAGTTGTCTCATGTTTTTTATCATTCAATTCTTGTTGAACTACTACATCTCCTCCAGCTAAAATGTTGCACTCAGTAATTGTGCATTAGTTGATAGTTGTGTCATCCACAACGGAGTTTTCATTGGCCATGGTGGTATGTCTAGTCTAGTTTATAATAAACTTTGATACCCCTTGTTGATGAAAGCCGAACAAAGCAGTAATTCTCTTGGATTATTTATCCAACATTGTTGCAAAGTCATAGGTTTCCTAATAGTATATGACAAGGATGAATACTGTCGTAATCTCATTACCCATCTTCTTGTATCTGGAGTTTTGGATATGATATGTAATGTTCATACTTGAAGATCATGTCTATGCAAGTGTTATTAGTAGCCCCATGTTAGGCATGAAACTGGGATGAAATAGTTACCCAAGAACTTGCTTGGTAGTGAATTATCTGCTCTTTATTGAGCGAAAAATTAGTAGTTACTTAATACTTAGTATTTGAATATCACCTTTTCTGTTAGAGCATCCGCAATGTAATAATCAAAAATGAATAATCAAAACTTGCCACGTCAGCTTTTAATTTTTCATTTAGAGGGTTACTAAAGTTAGCAATGTGAAGTCTCACATTGTTCATTTTGTATCCATAATCAAAATCAATGGATCCACTGCCAACTCTTCCTTCCCTCCAAACTTTTACCCTTCATTTCAACCGAAAAAAAATATCCCTCCAATTATTTTCCGTCCCCTCCAATTCTTTAATGCTACTTTCATTCTCGCCAATTTATTCTTCTTTCTTCCTTCAGTGGAAAATCATCATTCTCAATCATCTCAAACTATGGAATCAGAATAATATCAAAAAAAAAACTATGGAATCAGAATCACAATTGTGATAATAATTTGAATAGTTTTTTTTTGAAAAAAAAGAGTTTAGTGAAAAATATTAGTTTTTTCAAAAAGAAACAATTTTTTTTTGTGTGTAAAAATGGTTTTTGAAAACAGTTTTTTTTATTTTAAAAATAACAGTTTTTCAAAATAACAGTTTTTTAAAACTATTTTTTTAAAAAATTTCTCAAAAAATAGTTTTTAAAAGTTATTTTTTGAAAACATTGTTGAGAGAGAGAATATTTTGTGTAATGATGAGTGTATTTGATTGAGAAAATATGGGGATCATTAGATTTGATTATTGGCAAAAAGTTGTTAATTTTGATTATTCAAAGGCCAAAATTTGATGAGTTGCTAAGAGATTGCTAAGTTTGATTATTACAATGTAAGCACTTTTTTGAGCAAATATTATTAACTTTAGCAATCTTTTAGTTTTGATTATTACATTGCGGATGCTCTTAGAAAGTTAAAGCAATTGCAAGAAACCTGATATAGAAAAGATAATTACTTTAGGAATTATCAAGAAAAGATTGGTATTTGGGACCATCAAATATTATTGAGAATATTTCTTACAACCTCTTTTCCTCCCTCTTTACAATTGTAGCTCTATCAATTCGCTATTGTAGGAAACTAATTCCTATTTTAAGGGAAATTATATTAAACCCCCTTGAACTATCATCCGGTGGCACTTTGCCCCCATTAACTTTAAATTTCAACACCTAACCTCCTTGAACTATTCATAATTGGAATCCCCTTTACTTTGTGAACAAATTGAATGAAGTTGCATAATTACCCTTATCCCCAGAATATGTATTACAGATCTATTTATAGATATATATAATGAGAGGTTTTCCTCCATGGCCA
>BPLS01028422.1:0-11578 GCA_019656275.1 Rhododendron kiyosumense | reverse complement strand
TTGTGATTCATTCTAGTTTGCTAATTGATTGAACAAAAGGGGATTTGTCTGAATTCAATCAAGTATCCTAAAAAGGTCGCATCGTTTTTTTTATTCAGGTTCCTAAACTAGTTAATTTAAAAAGTTATTAAAGAGCACAAGACATAGGATTGGTTCTCTCTCTTCTTTGGTCCGTTTGGTTGGCACGGATGATATTGTCTTCAACAATGCTTCTTGGCGAGTGAAGGATCTTGGGGAACTAATGAAAACTAGAGTAGTAATGTGGGTTAAGGTGAAGTTCGATATTAAAATGCACTCGGCGGAGGATTTCAAAGGCTATCTTGATGGGATGAGGAAGGAGAAAGTGTAACTTGATGTAAAGGTTGGTGCGATCCAATTTTTTGTTGGATGATCCAATGTTGTTATTTTCCTTTTCCCGTTTTGTTTTCTTCGCTCGATAAGTGTTTGTGTTTAGCGAGTTCCTCTCTCGATGTACCCTTTTCGAGTTAATAAATTCTTCGTTTTGCTGAGCAAAAAAAATAAAAAATAATTGAATTGAGTACTCCATCAGGGGATACATTCTAGAATCGGACACAAGACTAAGAGCCCGTTCCGCAATGCAAAAAAGTCATTATTTTTTAAGAAGACAATTTCAAACTTAAAAATTATGAATTTATTGAAATCTAAAAATATGCAATATGAATCTTGTTTGAAAGATCTCATCGAGATTTTTTATACGATACAAAAAATTTTTTTTAATTATTTTTCATTTACATTATTTTTGAATTTAAAAATGTAAAATAAGCTACTTATTTTTTAAGAAGGTTTCTGAAACAAGCTCTAAGAACTGATTTAAAAATGAATTTCCATTGTAAAATCCTTTTGCATGATGACAAACATAGATCAGAGATCATGGGAATGGGAATGGATTTTGTGATAATAATGAACTACTCCATCAGCATTAGAAAACAAGAAAGATGAGAGCGGGGGGGGGGGTTGGTGGTGGTGGTGGGGCTGGGTGCAATAGATACAAAGAAAAGGGAGAAGAAAACAAAGAAAACGCCAAAGGGGTTGGAGAGAGAGAGAGAAGAGAGGAGTGAGACAGCATTCCCAACTTACCCCAAACGATGTCGTTTTTTAGGGGCGGTAAGTTGCAACCAGATCTGTTCGCTACAGGGACTCGGCCTTCATGTGAAGTAGGGAAGAAGAGATGAACGGACGGCTAGGATTGAAGGGTCCGGCGTGTTTATTAGTACTGGGCACCTTCCCACCCGGTTTGGGCTTCTCGTTGACAAGGAGGCCTTTAGGAGCACTAGTATTCGATTTTCTAACGAGTTAAATGGATGTTCTAAGCTCACTGTACTCTCTTCTTTCATTAATGATTTTATCTTGGTACATCATTAATTTAAGAATCTACATTTCCCTAAACCCAGCCCAACAGAACCCATCTCGTCACAAAGGGTGTTAACTCCCTCACAATACAAGTTGAATCAACGACGACCTCACTGTATATTTAACTACACCTTAAACAGCCGTTTGTCAAAGTTTCAAATCGATTTCTTCAATAATGATTTCTCTGTCTATCTTTGTGAGTGCTGCCTTGCATGTTTTAACCCAAATCACATAAATTCGTTTCTAATTGGCGATAACAATTTTCATTTTCAGTATGGAGCTGTTTCAGTGAGTACTATACTCGTTCGACAACCCCGTATTCGACCCTATAAAATCGACTGGTGCAAAGAATTTTAGTGAATGTAGTACTCCCTCCGTCCCTTATTTAGAGTCCAGTATTCTATTTTGATCTGTCTCTTAATAAGTGTCCATTTTGTAAAGTTAGTGGATAAAAGTTGGTGTATTGTCTATTTTGTCTCTAAAAGTAGATTCCATTTTGAAAAGTTAGTGAGTAAAAGTGTAATGATGATGGGTAAGTAGGGAAAGTTGAGGAAAAAGTTGATATGAAAGGTATAATGATGATATTTTTTTAATAAGTTGAAGTTACGAAACAAGACACTTAAAAAGGAAGAGAAGGAGTACTAATTAATTAACATTGGACAAAAACAATGAGCTAGTTTGATCTGGAAAGGCCGTGGCCTGTACGTTGTATATTCTGGGGCAGGGCTCAATGTGGTGACCTGTCTAGGTAGTACAAATATATCTCGAAGGTAGAATTGGTACCCTGAACCTTGTAACCCCGGGGGTAAATTTGAAATTCCTTTAACATCACTAATTAATTAAGTGTTAATTAGGCTAAGTTCCATTAAGATTTTTAGTTTTTTTTTCAAGTTTTGACCTATTTTAATTTTTTTTTTTGCGTTTGTTAATTTTACGCCTTACTTTTGTGAATTATTGATTCGTATCGTTAAGACGAACCGAAAAGTAAAAAATTATGACTTTTATCTAAATATTTTTTAAAATATCCAAGATAAACCACAAAAAGCCCTGGTGCAAAAACGAACAAATACAAAAAATAGAATTTAAATAACAACAAAACAAGAAAAAGTCCATAATCCCAAAAAGCACTAAACGGAACTTAACCTTAATTTCACATTCCACTTGTAATGCTCCAAATTGGAAACGCATCTCGAAGCTACTTTCCTTCACTTTTTAAGGGTGCACAGCAATTTTAAAATCAACACTAAAATCATACCTCCACTACTATACTATTCATGCTTATCCATCATCCACCGCGGCAGACGAAGAATTGTACCAAGGTGAGACATCTAAAACAAGCATCTAGCATTTGAAGGGAAAAAGGATAAAACTATTCCATTTGTGAAGAGCACCTACAAACTTAATTATTTTGAGTCGCTAAATGCTACTAGTATTTGTTAATACCCAAATGCATATGGTCCTCATAGAAATTTATCAATATCTGGGGGTGCAATGCCTCTGTGACTGCCATTGACCACCCACCACCCCTAGCCACCGCAAACCGGACCCGGGGACCTGGAGTGAGTTGCTCACTACTAAGGTATAGTCATCATCCGGATTGTCTATTTTCTCAATCAATAGTTCAATTTCATTGTTAAGATTCATTGTTAACTTTTACCGGTCAAAGATAACAAATATATGTGAACCATTGACTGTCAAGATAAACAGCTCAGATTGCGCAATACAGGGAGAGCTACAGAATTGTTCACCATAGGGTCTCCGCTCAACCGCAAACCCGTGAACCGCCATCATTTAAGTGCTCCCCAGAAAACTGCGAAACCAAACGCAGCAGTCAGCACCTCTGTTTAGAGCAGTAGTGGGCTGTGCATAATTAGTGGAAATTCTCATGCTCATTACACGTACTGGTTCTGAACGTACCATATGGGAATCCCTTAAAATTTTTATAAACTCATTGCAGCACTGTTCTTGACGCGGTTCACGTAAATCCATGCAACCCATGTGCACGTCAATCCGAGAATTAAATCCCCAGAAAATCCTCTAGTTTTTTTTTTTTGTCACGGAAGAACAGCCCTACAGTCATGCTACTAAATGGATCCGATTGCGTAACCCAAACCTCTGGGAGAGCAAGCGTAGTCATACCAATCATAGCTCCCCACTTACTTCAGAGTGCTCACCCTGTGGAGAATCGAATCTGAGACCTTGAAGAGTACTCTCAAAGCCTGGACATCCATCCGAACCATTGAGCAACCCCTGAGTGTGTGAAAATCGTCGAGTTGTATTCAGCATTCTAAACAATCTGAAACCGATGAACGATTATATATAGTTATTTTAATTAACAACATTACTCTTCAACCTCCTTCAATAGTTTATTTTTTCTCTAAAATTCGGTATTCGGACCCGGCAAACTGGATCCAGCTTCCCCAATTATTACTGCCTTGAAATGTGATATAAGAGCTCGGCACTCCATATCTTGCACCGACTGGTTCGCCCAGAAAGAGCTGAACATTTCTCCCGAATGGAAGCTTTTCTCTTGGCTGTTCTAACACTAACACTAACACTACTGGTAAACAGAACGGTGTGCCAACTAGAAATACATTTCTACCGAAATTCATGCCCGCTCGCGGAGGCTATTGTCCACACTGTATCGCGGCAGCTTTTTGCCGCAGATCCAACTCTGCCGGCTGGTTTGCTCCGTCTACAATTTCATGACTGTTGGACTCGAGTAAGTGCTCTCAGCAGCCTCTTCCAACAACATTCTCTCTTCCCTTTTCTTCGTTCTGCCTTACGCTATACGTTTTTCAGTAAAGACATGCATATACATGTTTACCAAAGGTATAAATCATAACCTTTTAATCAAATGGTTCCAATACTTCAATATTTGTGCATGGATTTTGTTTTGCGTGCCTACCTTACAAGTGGTTAAAAATCCATCATTACATGAGATTTTGGTCACTATCTATGAGCGATGAACAAAATTGGACTTCAAAATGGATTAAGTGCTATATGGAGTTAGCATAGGTAGCATGTGTACATGTGCTTTCAGCAATCACAAAAGAGGGTGTGGTTCACTCATTTATAACCGGATAAACAAAATCGGACACAAATAGGAATTTCATGCCAAAATAACAGCAAAGGAATAGGTTTCCGCGGTTATTTTCCTGTAATTATGAACTACAATGACGGGTGTTTCGTTTTGAAAAATGAAAAACAAAAGATCATAGTGTACTACATGAAATGGTTGTGCAGAAATTATGTTTGTATCGAATTACAATATAACAATTTAATTTGATTCACATTGCAGGGATGTGATGGATCTGTTCTCATAGACAGCACAGCTGACAACACAGCAGAAAAAGAGGCTGCTCCGAATCTTACCTTGAGAGGATTCGACGAGATCGACACAATCAAAGCAGCAGTAGAGGCGCAATGCCCAGGGATTGTTTCATGTGCAGATATACTGGCAATGGCAGTACGAGAAGGGTGTAACTTTACTGGAGCATCGGCTTACAATCTACTAACGGGGCGACTAGACGGGACTATTTCCAAAATGGAAGAAGTTAATATGCCTGGGCCTTCTTTCTCTATTGAACGAGCTTTGCAGTCTTTCCAGGCCAAGGGTTATACTTTGGATGACATGATTACCCTGCTTGGTAAGAAACATACTTCAACTTGCGTTGCTAGATAAGGCACACAACACTGAAAATCAAATAAAATGCCTTCTTAGTTTAGGCATCTCCATTAGCTCGAGCTATTTTGACAAAGTTGTAGAGATGCTCCTGGCATTAATCTTTTGCGGACTTGTTTGGGGGTAATATTTCTCTATTGATCTGTTTTTTTTTTCCTTCTTTTAGGTGGTCATTCGATGGGGTTCGCTCATTGCGGCTTTTTCTTGGACCGCCTCTACAACTTTCTAGGAACCGGCGAGGCTGATCCAACCATGGATCCAGGCACCCTTCAATTCCTCATGAGCAACTGTCCAATATCATTGGAAACGAACACTAACGTAAGCGCAGATCCTAAGGTGAACATAAATCAAAATACAAGCACACCCTTTCTGCTAACCAACAGTTTCTACCAAGGACTGCTTAATAAGAAAGCAGTGCTTCAGCTGGATCAAGAGCTAGCGTTCAATGCGACTACTTTAGCGATGGTAATAGATTACATTACAAAACCCGACACTTGGCGAAAGAAATTCGCCAAGGCGATGATTAAAATGACTACCGAGGAGGTTTTACCTGCTGGAGAAGTGGGGGAAATCAGGCTCAATTGCAGAGTAGTGAATAACCCAAGTCCAGCGGCGGCTCCAGTGAATAACCCAAGTCCACCGGCACCTCCAGTGAATAGCCCAACTCCCCCAAGTTCAGTGGCAGCTCCAGTGAATAACCAAAGTCCGCCTCCAGTGAATACCCCAACTCCAGTGGCAGCTCCAGTGAATAACCAAAGTCCAGCGCCGGCTCCTGGATTTTAGTTCAGCGATCAGAAAATTACAAAGAAATTCTTTTGATTATATGTGGATTCTTTTAGTAGTAATACACATAATGAAGTTACTTTTTTCTTTACTAGTTGAATTTATAGCAACAATTGGAAAAGGAGATTAACTTGTTTACAGTTGGGGTGCAAACGTGGGGTTTGCACCCTGTGTGAACCCAATCGACAGTTTATCACAATAATCTGAGCTATTCATCTTGTAAGGTCCGTAGCAGTGTGTTTATGCAAAAAATTAGCTTGACCCGACAATATTGATAGGCATATCAAAAACTAAATTTTGGTTTATAAAATCGACAGCCTGGATTCTGTCAATAGTTTTTAAGTTAAATGATCCAAGTAGTTGATTTTATGAGCCAAAATTTAATTTTTGATATGCCTATCCATGTCAGGTCAAACTAATGTTTTGCATATATACACTATTTTGCGGGTCTTATAAGATGAACGGTTCAGATTATAAATGTGATAAATTGTCGATGGGGTCTACTCTTGGCGGTGCAAACCCCGCGTTTGCAACCAACCGTAAAGAAGTTAATCACTTGGGAAAATATGTTATCTATGTGTACCCAATTTTCATTTAATATGGCTGCAAAGACAACTTAATTTTTTTTTCTTCCTCATATGGGAATAGTCAAGAGCGCCCCGTTCCTCTGTTTTGCCAGGGAGTGTTTTTAACCCATTTCATACGGGTGAAGTTCAACAACTGAACTGAACACCCCACGGTGAACTGCTTTCACAACTCTAGCCTTTCTTTCCAGTCAGTTGCTAGATATCTAACGCTTCTAACTTACTCCGAGAAGACACGGGAATGGGTGCCGCTACGCAATGGGGCGGTCGAACCGGCGGAGGGTACGTGGTGTAAACCCAATAAATGGGCATCAAGTTTTATGGTCTATTTTATAGAGCACATTTTACAAGTTAGCTGCAACTGTAATTAGCACTCGATGCAGCTGGTGATCCAAACCATGCTTGCAGTTGACTTTCTAATAGAAAATCATCTTTCATAATGTGGGAAAATGCTGTCAAAATAAACAATAATAGTAATTGTATCTGGATTCATTTAATAAATTGATTAATGCGATTGGAATGAAGACTGAAGAGTAGGGGTTTTGAATCGCGGAGCTTAATCCGCTAAACCCACGCTGTTTTGTATTAATGCCCTGCAAGACTTTATTGAAAACAAAGTGCATTAACACAATATTTTTTTGGGTTTTGTTAATATATGTCCCTTACGTATATGATAAACACTACATATTATTTTTTATTTATTTGTTTTTTTATGGGAAATCTAAGTTCCAAGCATTAGTCATAAACTCTTCATTTATTGTTTTTTAATGGATCAACTTTTTTTTCATTTTGGACAGAAATACCCCCAATCAAACACACACCTTACCTCCCAAAAACTTTTGGCTTCCCTCATTTCCTCCCAAAATTAATTGATTCCTTTTCACCTTTTTTTGAATGGGATTTTTTTTTTTTTTTGGAACAGATTGATTCCTTTTCACCTTCCATGCACTCTAACCAGTATCGAAAATTATTTGAAAAACTAAAAAACTCATCAGATATATTCAATACTTAGAACCTTCATAAGATTGAAATCAACATCCAAAATCATGTACGATTCTTCCAAAAACTTTAATCTAATATTTCAAAAAAAAAATGGGTTCAACTTTACAGTTGTACGTTGATATCATTTTTTCCCTTTTATTTTGCTCCATTTGTAGAATGTAGCATTCTCCTTCTCTAGATAGGTAGAGATATTATGGCCGGCACGCTTGCAAAGTCCACAATGTTTTTTCTCTGTCCAAATCAACAAACTCTCCAGCCTCGTTTTTCTCTGTTTTTGTTGGCAAAAAATGGAGGGAGCCAAATGAATTGTGGAGGGAAAAAGGAAAAAGTATTTGAGCATAAAAACCTACCCGGCTAGTTTTATCCAAGCCTTCATCCACTGGAGGTTCATTTGAATGGGAAAGAGAAATCAATTACTTTTGAGAGGGAATGAGGGAAGCCGAAAGTTTTTTGGGAGGGAAAATGTATGTTTGATTGGGGTATTTCTGTTCAAAATAAAAAGAAAGAGTCGATCATTTCAAAAACAATAAATGAAGAGTTTGTGGCTAGTGTTTGGAACTTAGATTTCTCATACAAAAAGAAATGAATGAAGAAGAATATATAGTGTTTATCTCTCATATACTTAAGGGGCATACGTTAACAAAAATCCTACTTTTTTCCTTCTAAAATTATTAGTCACAAATGCTTTGGACATGAATACGCGTGTCTCAAGCCATAGATCTGTTCATAACACTGCTAGCAAGAATTGGCCATCGAGTCCTGATCATTGATCACTAATTTAGACATACTATTTATTATGCTAAAGCGATGGATCCAACTCAACCAAACCAAACCAACCTGATTGATTTTGGTCGGTATTTCAATTGCTTGCGATCGAGACTTTCATATTTGTGAAGTTAGATTTTACTTTTATTGTTTAAAAAAAAAACTTTTCAAAATATTTACACCAAAAACCCTTAATCGAACATCATTCCCTTTCGATTATATGTAAAACTAGTGTAGCATTTGGCTCTCTCCATCCACAAAATTCACAAAAGTACTTTTTAATACTTTTTTTTTTTCGCTGCTTTCTTCCCTCATTTTTTGGTCAAACGAAAATTCTTTTTGTTTTCCCTGCTTTCGCATATTGCATTATGCATCATAAATTTTGTTTGCACCTTTTTAATTTGTTGGATAAGTATTCCCTGTTTACTTGGTGTTACATTCTTGGTCCAATCGAAGCATGCCTGGTTTGATTCCATTCCCTAGGGTCACATTTATAACTAGTACTTCAACTGGTTTTGATGTTGATTTTTCCACAATTGACATGTCCAATTCGCTGCAAAAACTAGTCGACCAAACTAATCCAATTGCACCTAGAAAGTGATCACTTCATCTTGTGAATGAAAACTGGTGGAAATCTATATATCAACACTCACGAACATTTTTGTCGTATTACTTAGATTTTGATGTTTAATAAGCACACATTCTTTGACATTCTTTTCCCTTTATTTAGGGTAGGGGGGGAGCTATTGATGGATAGAGAAACCGATTAAAGACTATCTCTCAATGTACACATGCGTGGAAGGACTTTACCATATTTGGACTTTCTACGACAAAAAAAATTATAATATATATGTGGTTAACCTCTAGGCTCTAATGTTTTGTTACTTGAAAACAGGGGCAAGAACAGTTCCTTACCCTAACTTGCTAAGCTCTTCTCTCCAGGACCACCCTAGGCTGTATTTGGCCAAACGTAATTGGATCAAATAAAAGATTTTGAAAACAGGGGCAAGAACAGTTCCTTACCCTAACTCGATCGATCATCATCTATGTACTTATCCTAGTGCATGCATGTACCAATATTCTATTAATTGCTGATTTTTCAACGATGTATTTATTAATATCTTTGCCTGGCCTAGATATGCATAATCACTCTTTTGATCCAACAAGCTCCTAATTAAGGCCACCAACTGTTCAACCAGCAATTGCATTTGGTGATCAGATCAAATCATATCTAGCTACATAATTACTTCTTGATTATGCAAACAGAAAAATCTACCAGGTCTAACCAAATGCGCGCATGTTTTTTAATTCCTAAATGAAATAGTAATAAAAAAACAGATTGATACGTGGTGATCATTCTGAAAATCAAAATTCGAAATGATCAGCTTTAAGAATCTCTAGGTTAGCCAAATAGGTCCCTAGCTAGACAAATTTTGTTAACTAATCATCTCACCATATATGCCATCACATAACTTTTTGTATATTTGAACTAGGCATAATTAGCAGTGAGCTTCTAATAATGACCTTATAAAATGAGGACCTAAGTTAAAAACCTCATAGTTTGGAGCCTTTTGGATTATATTTTGATGATCCAAACCGTTCAACTTGTTGAAAATATGTTTTTAGACGTACCTGCGACAAATCGGTTCAAAATATAACCGGAAAGTGCTTGATCCGATCCAAACATTTTTTACATAGAATAGTTTCTGTCAAGTTTTATGAAAAACTGTTTGGATCAAACACTTACCGTCGTATTTTGAGCCAATTTCTCGCGAGTACCCTTAAAATCGCGTTCTAAACACATTAAATGGTTTGGATTATCAAAATTCGACCAGGAAAGGAGAGGTCCTTAACTTAACTCAATAAGAAATCCCTTATTGGAAGGGCCCTGGCACAGTTGGAACACATATAAAAAAAATCCCTAGTAGTCTTCGAACACATATATAACCAGCGAACTGTGCAAAATTAGGGCATGCTCTAAGGAGCTCTTTTAAGGTTTTTTTTTTTTTAAATTTATTTTTTGTACCAAAATTCGAAACACAACTTTTCCAAAATGCACAAGAAAGGAAAAGTTGTGCCCCAAAAACTAGTTCTCTCACATCATTGTTCGGTTTTAGTGGAAGAGGTAATTATACCCCTCTCTCTCTCTCTCTCTCTGCCAATGTATTTTACGTAACTTGCAGGCAAACCTTCCAACAAAAAGGCCAAAGATTATTTTCGTGAATCACAATTAATAGAACACTAAAGATCGTGCAGCATGATTTGCCAAAAACAACAACCACAAATTCTCTCACATTAAGTGTGGAATCCACACATAATAATGGTGGAGTGTGTGTGGATCCCAACATGAGGGAGATGTCAACGTTTTCGTTTTGCATGGTTACTATCAACAAAACAAAAATCCAATGGTGGAATATGCACCCGCCCAATTATAAAGTACGGGCTTTAGGGTGATTCGTCATCCATCGGATGGTCGGCCTCATTGTATTTCTTGTGCTTTTAAAATGCATATTTCAGGTATTTAATTATGCTAAGTGACACTACTATAGATTACCACAAAACTTTAAGTCGACGAAAAGATGATAATCACAAAAATTACTGATTTTTAATTTTTAATATGGATGTCCGAGCCAATTTGCGCACATCTTGATTAATACCGGGGTCCCGAAGTTAACAACTGAACAAACTCTTAAGTGATCCCAATGTTTGAAATGTTTGGCTTTCGTGTGATTCGAACTTCCAAGATCTTGATGAAATCAAATAATCATATAGTATATGTTGTACTTGAAAATGATATTCTTAAAGTTGCATTGGCTTCTTTAATTGATCACATAATAATTTTGGATTGGATTCATGGATGGACAAGATCCCCATAGAGATCTCTCTCTCCCACTATTAGAATTGAAAATTGAGATCATCAACCGTTACATTTGCAGTCGTACGTCTAGACTTTTCTTTTCTCTTGTTGATTAATGCTTTAATTAGGTTGTTTGAAATTTAAGAAATTGATTTTTAAACTTTCCTAATTAATGCAAACACTCATTTTTTTTGTCTTTTAATTTACCGGTTGAATTTACGAAACAATTCTTACATGCACACACCTTTACAAATTCCAGGGACTATTTAATTTGTAAATGTATTCGCTAAAAGACCATAAATAAATAAAATAAAGGAAGTGTTTGCATCAATTAGGGAAGTGTAGAAATCAATTTTCAAAATTGATTCTAATAAGAAAAAGCCTAGTTCAAGAATAAATTAGGCCCACACAAACAACATTCAAAATCGATATGGCGTAAACCAGAATAAAATGAAATACTCCACTAAGACAGTAACCGCAAAGCATAGGAGTCCCAATGGGTGTGGTCCGTCATATGAATTGGATATCCCG
>BPLS01028421.1:114489-129509 GCA_019656275.1 Rhododendron kiyosumense | reverse complement strand
TACATGGTAAGAAGATCAAGGTACAATCCAATCTCTCTCTTTCCTCTCTCTCTCTCTCTCTCTCTCTCTCTCTCTCTCTCTCTCTCTTTCTCTCTCCTACATATATATATGTACTACCATATCCAAGTAATATATATATGTACCTAAAGTACTATGTGATCAAGGGGATTTCAAAGCCAAGATTTTTCCCATTAAATTATTTCAATAAACACATGTGTACTTGTAATAAAATAAGTATGTACATAAATATATATAAGTCCAAGTACATACATATATATATATATATATATACACACACACACACACACACATAAGGGTGTACCATGCAATCTAGGTAGATTTTCAAGTCAAAACTCTCTATTAAACTAATCCAAATTGGCACATGATCCCATTATAATATTGTACTAGTGTACCTAGGAAGTCTAGTGTATTAAGACCATAAAATACATACACATGCATTTTTATATAACTATATCACCACATGAAAAATCTAGAAAATGGTTTATTTATTAAACCCTAGTACTTGTTAGGATGACTAACTTCATTAATCAATGGGTAATAATTTCCCTAGCGGTTATTGACCAATGGGTAAAAACAAATAAACTAAAATAAAATAAAATAACTCTTAGATAGGACTACATGTCCTTTTAAGCAAGTATATAAGTCTATATATATAAATATATGAGTACTTTGATATTCTAGCATAAAATATCTTAAATAGAAAATCTAGGGTTTCTATTGTCTAATGGATAAAAGTTTTCCTAACTTTTATTATCCAATGGGTAAAAATCCAAGAAATAAAATAATAAAAGAAAATATAAAATGATATTCTAGTCTAGGTTTGGAAAGGTTCACAAGGCTCAAAAATGGTCAAAAAGGTCCATCTAGGGTTAGGGAATTGTAACTAGGTGAATTGGTAGTTTGATTTCTCCAACTAGTAGGTTAGAAGCTAACTAGACTTGCCAAGTTGGGCCTCAAATTAAGAAACGAATTTTAAATGGCTAAAAATCTAATTATGACGAATTATTAGAAATTAAAAAGAAAATTAAAAGCAATCTAAGCAATTAAAATAATTAATTCAAATATAAAAATGAGTTTTTATTTATCGAAATTCAGAGTTATTACAACATATCCCCCTTAAACAATTTCGTCCTCGAAATTTGGTGTACGCTTGGATTCGAACAAGTGGGGATAATTTGCCTTCATGGTTTCCTCCCTTTCCCATGTGGTCTCCTTAGCTCCTCGATGTTTCCACAAAACTCGCACCAATTTAATGGTCTTGTTTCGGATCACCTTCTCACTTCGGTCCTGAATCTCTATGGGTTCTTCCTCATATGTTGCATCCTCTTCGATGGTGATGTCTTCCCAATTGAGAACATGGGTGGGTAAAGCGAGATACTTGCGGAGCATCAAAACGTGAAACACGTTATGCAATCTATCTAGCTGTGGTGGCAAGGCCAGACGATATGCAACCTTCCCGATCTTCTCCACGATGTCGAATGGTCCGATGTAGCGCAGGGATAGTTTTCCCTTCCTCCCAAATCTAATGACTCCCTTCTTTGGTCTGATCTTCAGGAATACATGATCTCCTACTTCAAAGGATAAGGATCGGCTCCTTTTATCTGCATAACTCTTTTGTCGGCTCTAAGCGGTCTGGATCCTTTGCCTGATGGTTTTGACCTTTTCCATGGTATCCTGTACTATGTCAGGCCTAATCAATCCTGTCTCTCCGGCATCTATCCAGCAGACTGGCGATCAACAGGGTCGACCATATAGAGCTTCGTACGGTGCCATCTCGATACTCACTTGATAGCTGTTATTGTAGGCAAACTCTACCAATGGTAAGTGTTGTTCCCAATTCTCGGAAAAATCCAAGGCACAAGCTCTCAGTATATCATCCAGTGTCTGAATAGCCCTCTCCGTTTGTCCATCTGTTTGCGGATGGAAGGCCGTACTAAGCCTTACGTCCGTTCCCAATGCCTTCTGCAGTCCTTTCCAAAAGTGTGATACGAAACGTGAATCTCTGTCTAACATTATTGAGATAGGTACTCCATGTAGGCATACAATTTCTCGAATGTATAATAGGCTCAGCTGTTCCACGTTTTCTGTCATCTTAACAAGCAAAAAATGCACAGATTTGGTGAGTCAGTCCACGATCACCCAAATAGCAGTGTTTGACTTAGCAGACCTTGGTAATCCAGCCACGAAGTCCATTGAGATGTGCTCCCACTTCCAGGTCGGTATTGGTAAAGGTTGAAGATCTCCTCCAGGTTTTTGGTGCTCAGCCTTGACTTGCTGATACACTAGACAGGTAGACACAAATTGGGCTACGTCTTTCTTCATTCCTTCCCACCACTACGTTCTTCACAGGTCATGATACATCTTTGTACCACTAGGGTGGACTGCGAAATTCAAATGGTGAGCTTTTCGAAGTACAGCTTCTCGAAGGGTCTAGATGTTAGGTACGAGTACTTTTCCCTTGAATCTTAGGCTATTATCCTTCTCGATTGTCCATCAAGGTAACACCTTTTCTTTTCGGATTCGATACCGAATGAACTCACAATCTTGCTCGAAGGTTTGGGCCAGGAGGATTTCTCGGTGGAGCGCTGGTTCCGCAACGAGGGCACACAAACGTGCGTTCCCATTCTTTGATGATGGTCGCAAGTTGAACTCGTTGAGAGTGTCTACCATTTCCCATTCCTTAATGGCAGTCTTGACTTTCTGTGCCCTGTCCTTTCGACTCAGAGCATCAGCTATCACGTTGGCCTTGCCGGGGTGATACTGTAGTGTAAACTTGTCCTCGAAGTATTCCATCCATCGCCGCTGCCTCAGGTTCAACTACTTCTGAATGAAAAGGTACTTAAGGCTCTTGTGGTCGGTAAAAACTTCGAATTGTTCTCCCCGCAGATAGCAACGCTAGGATTTGAGAGCGAATACTACTGCCGCCAATTCTAAGTCGTAAGTGGGGTAATTCTTCTCGTGTGGTTGAAGTTGTCGGGATCCGTAGGCTACAACTTTTCCATTTTGCATCAACACACATCCCAAGCCATCTTTTGACGCGTCGCAGTAAACTGTATAATCTACACCCCGCTCGGGAATGATGAGTACCGGTGCACTGGTCAATCTCTTTTTCAATTCTTGGAAAGACTCTTCGTAGGCTTCATTCCAATCCAGCTTCACTCCTTTCTGAATCAGTCTCGTCATGGGCTTGGCTAGGATCGAAAAGTCCTAGATAAATCTGCGGTAATACCCAGCCAATCCTTGGAAACTTCTGATTTCGAACACGGAGGTCGGCTGTTTCCAATTCAGCACTGCTTCGACCTTGCTTTCATCCACTGCAATTCTGTCCTTGGATACCACGTGCCCCAAGAACTTAACCACTTCTAGCCAAAACTCGCATTTACTAGCCTTGGCATACAGTTGGTTTTCTCGGAGTACTTGTAGTGCCATTCGAAGGTGTTCTTCGTGCTCCTCTTTATTTGCGGAGTATATCAAGATGTCATCAATGAACACCACTACAAACTTGTCTAAGTAGGGTTGAAAGATCTTGTTCATAAGACACATGAATATTGTCGGAGCGTTGGTCAGCCCGAACGGCATTACTACAAACTCGTAGTACCCGTATCCGGTGCGGAAAGCCGTCTTGGCAAAATCCTCATCCCGAATCCTTAACTGATGATAGCCTGATCGAAGATCAATTTTAGAGAAGCAGGTGGCTCCTCTTAATTGATCAAATAGGTCATCGATCCTAAGCAATAGATATCGGTTCTTGACTGTGACTTGGTTTAACTTCCTATAGTCAATACACAGTCAAAGTGTTCCTTCTTTCTTCTTCACGAGCAAGGTTGGCGCTCCCCAAAGTGATGTGCTTGGTCTGATGAATCCCTTGTCCAGCAGTTATTGCAATTGGGTCTTGAGCTCCTTTAATTCTACCAAGGCCATTCGGTATGAGGCCATAGAAATGGGTGCGGTTCCCGGCTAGAGTTCTATAGAGAAGTCTATTTCTCTCTGGGGCGGTAAGCCAGGAAGTTCTTCAGGAAAAACATCGGCGTACTCGCAATCGATGTATGGCAATCCCAGCTCCATCATGTCGGTTTCTTCCATTTTGAGACTACCCAGCCATCCAAACAATTGATTTCTGCCACCTTGATCTTTTCGTCGTCAAACTCGTGGTTTCTCTATCCCCCTTAAAATGGAAACGAGTCCCTTTTGGGGTATAAGTTGTCACCGTCTTTTGATGACAGTCTACGACTGCTCGATGAACTGATAGCCAATCCATTCCCAGGATTACGTCGAAATCCGCCATGTCGATTACTCTGAGGTCACAAGTCAGGCCTAGATTGTCTACTTCTATCTCGCACCCTCTACACACTAGACTAACAGCTATACTTCCCCCCAATGGTGATGTTACTTTCATACTCGTACTTAGGGGTTCTGTTTCTAGTGCTAGAGCAGTTACACAGGCAGTAGATATGAATGAATGTGATGCACCAGAGTCAAACAAGGCTTGTACACAGGTACTATATAACAGTAGCGTACCTTGGATCACAAAGGGATCCGGCTCTTGCTCCTCGGTCTGCAGCACAAAGATACGCCCTCCGATGCCTTGCTGGGCTCCCATAGGCTGCTTCCCTTTATTCTGGCCGTTCTGCTGCTGTGCTAGGCCTCCAGGGTTTTGCTTCACGAAGCTGGCCTGCCCAGGCTGCTGAGCTTTCTGGTCCCAAAGTTCCTGTTTATCTCCTTCAGGAGTTGTGGGCATTCACGCTTGTAGTGACCCATAGCCTGGCAGTTGAAACACTAAACTGCTGCTCTGTTTTGGCCACCCCTCTGCGGTTCGCCACGCCCTGACATTGCAGTCTTCCAAGGTTGGTTGTTCTGACCTGAAGTAAAGGGTTTGGTGGGATAGGGTCCACAGTTGTTGTTGGATGGTTGCGTTCGGATTGGTCCGATTGCATTGCCTATCGCCTTCTTCCATTGGGTCTTGAAGTCAGTCTCTTCACTCTCTAGCCAAAGAGCACACTTTACCACCTCGGCATAGGTGGTAAAGGCTTGAGCTACTATAGTCCTCCGAGCAGTTGTCAGTCCCCACTCGAACCTTCTTGCCTTCTTGTCCTCGATCGGTATGGAGGTTAAGGCATAACGGGACAGTTCCTCAAATTTGGCCGCGTACTGGGTCACAGTCATTGTCTTTTGTTTCAGGTTCAGGAATTCTTACTCCTTGGCTAGACGAAGGGCTATGGGAAAATACTTGTCGAGAAACAGGGTCTCGAACTCGTCGAAAGTCATGGTGTTGATGTCATGGGTTGCCTCCATCAAGTCCCACCAGTAGCAGGCCTCTCCTTTCAGCTGGTAGGTGGTTAAAGCCACTCGATCTCCATCCTGAATAATCCCTAGGGTTCGGAGGATCATTTTGACCTCGTTCAGCCATGTCTCAGCCACGACAAGGTTGGTATCTCCGCGGAAGGCTGGGGGTCGGCGTTTGCAGAACTCATTCATTGCTTGAGTTTGGGTCATGGGTCCGTCGTTATGGTGCTAGTTTTGGCGGTTAGCGTTCAGGGCAGCAACAAACGCTTGCATGATTTGGGCTAGGTCGGGGTTTGCACCAGAGTTTTCTCTGTGTTCGTACCCTAATCCACTGCGTCGGTTCACCATCTACGAGTAAAACAATTGAAAAGGGGCGGTTTAGTTTTAAGTTTTCCTTTTGCTAGTAGTATAAAGTAATGGATCACGTAGTATGCAACAGTACTATTTCAAATTAAGCAAATTTTCATAGATAAAGAGATATACACCCATGGCATAAAGTTCTACTGCAAAAGGCAAGCAGAGGCATGAGATAAAATTTCCTAAGACAAGTCGAAATGATTCTTCATCCTCCTACTACAATTACTACTACTAAACTACTAACAGGGCGGAATGAGTCCATAGTACTCTCTCAGCTGCTCCATCCATTCCTTCTCTCTGATTTCGAGCCAACACTCTCCCTCTCGGCAAATCTTCTCAGCTAGCTCTCTTAGCGGTGAGTCCTAAGGGTCGACTGCCATGAGTTGGTCCTCGCTGGTAAAGGGTGTCATCACGACTAGCTCGTATAACTGGTCGCCGGTCTCAGGGTCGCGGATTCCCAGGTGTGGTATGGGAATGAGGCTCTCAGGTGCTAGCAAGGTCTTGTAGTATAACATGTCCGCTACACTGATTGGGGCAGTGATGAGCAGAAAATATTGACATATAAAAGTGTCCCAATATCATATGTTTTCTAGCTCTCTATTGCACTTGATTGAGTAATATTGTTATTTTAGTTTATCATTCACTTTAATTATTGAATTTGCAGGAAAATATGATAAAATGAACAAATTCTAACGGTGGGTCCAAGCTGTTATTGGAAGGCAAGAGGAGAGCACCGAATTAATTTCAATCCTAATAAGGTTGGAGATTTGGTCCAAGTGCTAAATTGGCTGATAGTTAGATATCTTGATTTGAATTGCTAAACCTAGGCTAAAGTTCCAGCTAGGTTAGGAAACAAGGGGGATTCGGTGGTAATTGGTCCAAGAATTAGAAAAGTGAATCAAAGGAGGAAATCTCCATTACAAAGAAACTCTCATTCGGCACTTATAAAAGGGAACAGAGGGTTCTAAGAGAGGGGTATCACTTTTTACTAGCACCATGCGGCAGAAGCACTACCTCGGCTGGAGTTGACGACCATGACGGCAATTCGAAGATCAGAGGCCATGGCTGGAGCAAGGAGGAATAAGTGTTGAACATCTTGTCATATTTTTTGAGACCTTATTTTCTTTAATGGAGTTCTTTTCTTTGAATATGTTTTTGTACTCCATGAGCGGCTAAACTCTACAATTAGGGTTGAGGATGAAACCCCATTAACAATTATTATTTATATATTAATGAGATTTAATTTTACCCGAATATGTGGTTTCGATTATGATTAAATTGTTCTTACTCCAAATCAATTGTTAGGGATAAATTCTAGATATGAGTTCAATCATGTTTTTCTCATGATTTGGAATTGTCTTTAGCATTGAATGCTGGTTTTTCATCGTTAACTATAAAATTGGATATTTATTGTGATTTGTTAGAAGCGGATACAATTAATGATTTGGTTTTATACTTGCGAGTGAAGAGGAACAAACATTGGACTTTTTGATGAACTTTCACGATGATATTTTCCATGGTAACAGAATTAGCTTTCAAATTATCATGAAGAAATTTTGAGTAAAATCAATGATCAGGAATATATAATGATACGAGTTAATGGGTGTGGATTCTGAAACCCTAGTATTTTCTCTTTTGATTAAAAAGAAGCTTTAATTTTCTCGTCTTTGATAATTTAGTTCATTGTTTTTACTTTTCGCTTTTAGTTTAAAAACCAATCACAACTTTTGTCTACTAGATTAGGGTTTAATCAGTTTAAGTTACTTATTTTTCCTAGAAAAATCATAAGTCCCTGTGGGTTCGACCTCGCTCTTGCATTACTATACTTCGGTACGATTCGTGCGCTTGCGAGTACATTAAAATTTCACATCAAGTTTTTGGCGCCGTTGCCGGGGACTTAATTATTTTTTTTTAGGAAATCTAGTGATTTGAATTGATTTCACTCTTCTACTAGTTTAGTTAGCATTGAAAAAGAAAACTGGAAAAAAAAAAAAAAACAAGTTTCCGTGAATCTCTGATTAGTAGTATTTGCCTTTTGTCACTAAGTATTTTGTAGTTGCTGTCACACAGTAGAGCTGTTTTTTTATTTATTTGTTTTATCAGCCGAGATTTCCAAGTCGGCTACAAGTGCTTGATTGAAATAATTTTGGGAACCACTGTACGTATCTACCATGCACCACGGTGGTTGGAGTTAGAAGCAACAAGTCACAGGTTAGTTTCTAATTAATCTGAATTTACTTTTGCTATTTTTATTTTGCAACTGAGTTTTTTTTTGTTTTGTCCAGAAGCATGGATTTTTTCAATCAAGATCATATTCGTGCATGCTCTATATGTTATAGCACTTGGCATACAATAGAAACTTGTCCTACGTATTATTATGAGCAAGCTAATGCACGAAATAATTTTGAAGGTCCATTTGGTCATTCTTCTCAGGAGATGTACAATCCAAACATGGGAAATCATTTTAATTATTCTTACACACAAAATCAATTTCCTACACATATAGGTGGGCAACCTTTGCATTCACATGATGATCAATTTTCCCCGAATTTTAGCCATTCCACTGAGTCATACCCTACACAGTCATATCCTCTTCAGTTTCAGCCTTTATATGCCCAAGCTTCTGTGTCTCATGAACCGAATTTTCAATTTGTTGCACCACAACAATAGTCATCCTTAGAGGTCACTATTAAAGCATTGATGGCTGAAATTGAAAATAGCACTCTCATGACTACTCAATCCATAGCAGAGCTTAATCATTTTCAGACTCAAGCCATTTCAAAATTAGAAAATCAATTGGAGCAATTGGCTAATCGAATGAGGGAGATTGAGGAAGAGGACATTTATAGTGGATCTATAGTTAATCCAAACTGGCAGGTTGTCGCAAGTGACACCGCTTACTCTTCTGATGAGCAGGAACATATTGAATCTACTCTCACACTCGAGTCTAGGGTAATTGATGAGCCAGTGAGTATACCAGTGGAGAATGATCCATTGGAGTCAAAAAAACGAGAATGTATGTTTGGGTCTAGGGACTTTTATCGAGTCAAATCATGAAGACTTAGATCACTTTACAAGTAATTGCAATATTGATGAGATTGAACAAATTTGCACATTGGTAGACTCTGCTCCATGGTTGAGTATTGATCAGTGGATATCTACAGGGGTTTGTCCTCCACATTCTTTGTCACCACCACACCCGTTTGTTATGGAGTCACCGGACTGTGAGCTGAAATCTCTGTCACATAAGCCTATAGATCGATTTTTGGAGCCAATAGAGGGTAATCCAGTCGGCATTCATAGTCGTTGTGACCAAGCTGGTGCATGGAGTAAAGTTGACCACATTAGAGAGAATAGTAGTGTGGAATGGGATTTTGTCTTTGGAGCTGAAACTCCCAAACATACTCATAAAATTTTGATACAAACACTGTTATTCAAACAAATATTTCCATGGTATGCTGATCTTGCCTCTATTTTTGCTCTATTCTTGACACATATGATTAAACAATTTGATAAAATAATTTTGGTTGTGTCGTATAATTTTTGTTGGGACGATCCATACATTGTAAATTACAAGAAGAGAATAAAAGAAATGATTTGATTGTCCTGCTTCATAGCTTCTAATAATTTAATTGTTCTTGGTCAATTTTTTTTTCACTAACCAATTGCAGGAAATAAAAAAAGAACTTGCTCACCATATGAGGTAACCCTTAAACTTCTCGTGTTTTATTTTTTCTTTGCTACATTGAGGACAATGCATCATTTAGGTTTGGGGGAGAGACTATTATTTCGGAAAAAAGTTATTTGCTGCAATTGTGATTTTATTATTATTATTATTATTTTACTGCATTTTTTTGTGACAAATTTTAAAAAATTGAAAGTTGTGGATCTTGATTATGACTTCCGACATGGTTGTTGGTTTTTGATTAGTGCTAGTTTGATTATTGCTCAAGTTGGAGTCTTGATATGATTTTATTGATAGAGTTAAACTTGTGAACAAATGTATTGAAGAGAGGCACTTAGTTGGTACATATCACCTATATTTGGATAGCGATTAATCACTCGTATGCATGCCTTTGCATGAGCACCATCACACTTCGAGTTGAAATTGACCTCGAGTGCCATACATATATTCTTGATGCTCCAATAGGAGTCAGATGTCTTCATAGATCGAATGCTTAATGTCCTTTCCCCAAAGAAAAAAAAGAGAGAGAAAAGAAGGAAAAAAATTGTTTTGAATAAAGTGCATGCTTTTTCGGGCGTTTCACTTAGTAACCGGGCCTCTTGCCTAAGTAAGCAATGAGTGTTCACGTGAAACGGTGGAGAGTTCTGGGATTGTTTTGTGTGGTTAGCTTGGGTTCGTAGCCTTTTTTACTCGAGTGATTAAGTCTGTTGGGGTGTTCTCTACATCTAGTGCCCTAAAGCTGCTTGGTTTGGGTGTCACTGGCCTAAAGCTTGCTACAAGGGTCAATTAGAAAGCTTAAGGGACCAAGGCATTGCACGACCACAAGAAAAAATATATAGCAAAAAAAAAAAGAAAACATAAATAAGGGGAGGGGCTATAATGTGATGTGAGCATTTTGATGAGTATTGAGGCATTGAAAGTGCGTGTATTGTTTTCGAGGTTAATGAACATCTTTGTGTGATTTTTCACTTACACGCATGCCTTGTGTTTTCTTTCTATCTAGATATATCTGGGAGGAACAGTTTTTGTGCTAATTCAGATTAGAATGTTCACTTGTTTAACTTTGTTAAAGGATGAAATATCTTGCCTCTAAATTGTGTTATTCTCACGCTATTACTTTGAGAGGCTAAAGAGTACATTTGGAATTTTGATTGAGTGTCATCTTCTTAAGAATTTTGTGGGTATATTCATGGCAAACCCTATCGAGACTAAAACTCGTCCACTAGGACAACCTAGGGGTTTAAAGGCTTGTTGCATACGCTAAATGCAATCAGACTCCTCCGAAAAAGGGTCGTTAGTAAATTTGTTTTCCTTTATTTATCTTATCTCTTTTGCTCGAGGACTAGCAAAATGTAGGTTTGGGGGTATTTGATGAGCCGAAAATATTGACATATAAAAGTCCCAATATCATATGTTTTCTAGCTCTCTAATGCACTTAATTAAGTAATATTGTTATTTTAGTTTATCATTCACTTTAGTTATTGAATTTGCAGGAAAATATGATAAAATGAACAAATTCTAATGGTGGGCCCAAGCTGTTATTGGAAGGCAAGAGGAGAGCACCGAATTAATTTCAATCCTAATAAGGTTGGAGATTTGGTCCAAGTGCTAAATTGGCTAATAGTTAGATATCTTGATTTGAATTGCTAAACCTAGGCTAAAGTTCCAGCTAGGTTAGGAAACAAGGGGGATTCAGTGGTAATTGGTCCAAGAATTAGAAAAGTGAATCAAAGGAGGAAATCTCCGTTACAAGGAAACTCTCATTCGGCACTTATAAAAGGGAACAGAGGGTTCTAAGAGAGGGGTATCACTTTTTACTAGCACCATGTAGCAGAAGCACTACCTCGGCTGGAGTTGACGATCACGACGGCAATTCGAAGATCAGAGTCCACGGCTAGAGCAAGGAGGAATAAATGTTGAACATCTTGCCATATTTTGTGAGACCTTATTTTCTTCAATGGAGTTCTTTTCTTTGAATATGCTTTTGTACTCCATGAGCGGCTAAACTCTACAACTAGGGTTGAGGATGAAACTCCATTAACGATTATTATTTATATATTAATGAGATTTGATTTTACCCCAATATGTAGTTTCAATTATGATTAAATTGTTCTTACTCCAAATCAATTGTTAGGATAAATTCTGGATATGAGTTCAATCATGTTTTTCTCATGATTTGGAATTGTCTTTAGCATTGAACGTTGGTTTTTCATTGTTAACTATAAAATTGGATATTTATTGTGATTTGTTAAAAGCAGATACAATTAATGATTTGGTTTTATACTTGCGAGCAGAGAGGAACAAACATTGGATTTTTTGATGAACTTTCACGATGCTATTTTTCATGGTAATAGAATTAGCTTTCAGATTATCATGAAGAAATTTTGAGTAAAATCAATGATCAGGAATATATAATTATACGAGTTAGTGGGTGTGGATTCTGAAACCCTAGTATTTTCTCTTTTGATTAAAAAGAAGCTATAACTTTCTCATCTTTGACAATTTAGTTCATTGTTTTTACTTTTCACTTTTAGTTTAAAAACCAATCACAACTTTTGTCAACTAAGTTAGGATTTAATCAGTTTAAGTTACTTATTTTTCCTAGAAAAATCATAAGTCCCTGTGGGTTCGACCTCGCTCTTGCATTACTATACTTCGGTACGATTCGTGCGCTTGCGAATACATTAAAATTTCACATCAAGCAACAAAGGTGCGACTATCCATATCTACAATAGGGAAGAATTATATATTAGACTTAACGGTGGAAAGAAGGAATCGCACACAAATAAATACGAGCACACATAAACAGTGATCATATCTGATAGAAACACAAATCTTTCATTACTAAATAAACAAGTACAACATAGATGGCTTGCTCGCCTAAACCTCCTACTATATTTTGTTTACAACCAAAAGATTCAACCACTTGTTAAGCTTCCTAACTGATCTAGAAAATGTTCGGAAATTCAACCGTATAGGCGCCTTTGTCGGTCTCATAGGGTGGTGATGGCACATCTCTCAAGTTGGCGGGTATATCCATGAAGTCGGGCATGGCCCATTCTGCTGGCTCTGCTTCGTAAATCAATATTTCCTCGTCGTCAGATTCCCAGCCCATTGGTTCCTCCTCGAGAAACTCTTCGGGATCTTCTTCCTCGGGATCTTCCTCTTAGGGAACTTCCTCCTCGGGATCTTCCTCTCCGGCATCCTCCTTAACCATGTTATCGGGGGGTGCTATTGGAACTAGGGCAGGGGCTGCTTCAACATTGTTCTCCTTAATGAGGAATTCCACGTTACCGGGGGGTGCGATTTGGACTAGAACGGGTACTGCTTCAGCCTTATCTTCCTCCTCCTCATTTACGGGACGTATAAGGGTGCCATGCTCCTTGTAGAAGTCGCGAGTGTAGGGATCTTCCACTAGTTGGGTTGTCATGGATCTTATGGTGCTTGCGAGTTGGTGAGCTTCAGCTATAAGGTTGACTTGGTAGGGACTTAATTGATTCATCTACAATAAGAAAATTATATATTTAAACTTATCGTTGCAGGGCGTAATTTTGAGTATGTACAACAAGCATACACTTAGCATAATAAGTCTATTATTCATGAACATAACAAAAGTACAACTTAGGAAAATTAGACATTGGTGATCCTATTTAACAACAACCTATATCCCGAAGGATTACAACCACTACTGTATTTATTCTGGTACACCTAGACCTTTCTTAATCCGCCAATGTCCTTTCCTTCGCTACTTCCTTGGCATCTTTACCGTCACTAACTTCTCCCTCCTTATTTTCTTCCTTGGTGTTTGGCATCGAGGGTAGGACACCGAAATACTCATAGAATGCACTTGGGATAGGAAACATCTTAGAAAACCAAGGGTCCTTTTCGACAGGAATAGGAGTATTCTGCTGCACTTTTTGAAAATCTTGTTTTACTGCAAGTACTATGGCAATAAAGTCGGGGTCTTCTAATCGCTGGGCTGTTAAGATTTCTATGGTATTCCTAGGTTGGTAGGCTTCGACTAAGATATCGATTAGACACTTCATCTACAAGGAAAAGCTTTATTAGTCAAGTTTAAGAAAAGAGTTTTGGTAAAACTTAGAGAAAACTTTTCAAGTTTCTATGTTCCACATTCGATCCTTGATTTAAGTCATCATCCAATTGTTCAGGAATTCCAAGCTCAGCTGTACTGCCAATTCCGCGCCTTGCTTCAATCCGAAGATTGTTTTGACAGAATTCCACCCAATTTGGGACGGTAAACTTAAACTCAATTCTCGTTTATGCGACGGTCAAGCTATCTTATGGTCTACCCATTCTACCCATGGCCGAGGTTTTGAGCCTAAAGCTCTGATACCAAGATGTAACGCCCTTAATTTTAGGTACGTTAAATGGACAATTTTATTGAAAACTTAAATAGAGTCACTGCTCATTATTATAACATAACTCTCGCAAGAGTATTTTAAAACACAAAAAGGGAAATTAGGGTCCCTAACTACTGCTCCCCTTGCCCCTCCATCCTAACAAGTTCTTCGGCTCCGACAGCCTCCAAGGTGAAGAGCTTGCCCTGTTCATCTATAAGATCTAACATATTATACCGGTATCGCCACCCATATAATATGTCAAGGTCACCAAAGGTAACACCATGACCTACAAAAGCTCAATAGAATAAACCTTACCCCATGACTCTTAACTTAACAACAATTGATAAGTTTTCCACATAGAATCATGCATATTCAACCAATTACACATCCACATTCACTCTTCAAACTATCGTAGGTGTCCATGGTTTTTTTGTGTCTCTTCTACGAGACTCATCGTAGACCGTGACGTCATTTCACTTCTCTTTTTCCAAATCATCATTTCCCAAAATAGTTTTTAACACACCCAACCTCGGTTCCGCCGTTCCGATCTCCCGAGTATCCTCACAATGGTTCCGTCGTCCCGGGTTCCCATTGGCACACATTTGCATTGGCTCCTCTCCACGAATAACCAAGCTACACACCCAACCTCGGTTCCGCCGTTCCAGGTTCCCGAGTATCCTCACAATGGTTCCTGTCCCGGGTTCCCATTGGCACACAAAAACACCTGTCGCACATAATGCCACCAAAACTGGTCATTATGTAGTTTCAAAAATATTTCCTTTCGTAGAAACACATTTTTTCTAGTTAACCACACCCCGGGTGCCATGTTTCTAACTTTCTCGATTTTTGGTGTCTCATTTTCATGCACAGGTTTCCGCGGTAGGACTTTCCACAATCGTAAACATAAATACTCTATATTATTTAGCATGCTCAAATCACGATTTATAGCATAACGCCACATGTACAGACGCCCTTGGAGTGAAAATCGCTTATGCTTTATCAAAAACCACAAGTAATGCAAGCAATTCATGTATACATGCTCAAAACCATCCTAAAGATCAAAATACGAATATTTACATCAAACGACAAAGTTTTATCTTTCGAAACCGTTCTTTCTTCTTGTGTGGGAAGTTCAATACAACATATGTTTATTTGGAGTTAAAAGTCGATTATTCCAACATGTTTACACTTCCATTAGCGGAAATAAGTTTGTTAATAATCATGCATTCCAAACCTTATAGGTGATAGATAACCTTATCTACTTGTGGAAAAACGATTAAGGGTATTTATACTTTGAACTATGGACATTCTAC
>BPLS01028421.1:66240-104489 GCA_019656275.1 Rhododendron kiyosumense | reverse complement strand
AAATCCATAGAGCATGGATACACCATATTCACCTGCACTTCTGGCTGCTTGCCAAATTGGATTGTTGCCCTTTCTTTGGCTGGTTCAAGTGCCTCAGTTTCCTTAACTTCCTTGCTGTCAACCTCTTGTGCTGATAGCTCCATAGGTGACGAGCTTCCTTCGATCCCTTCTTGTTCTACCAACATGGCTTCGAGTAACCCAGACTGGTAACTAGCCAATGAATTGGGAGAAGGTGGATCTAGATCTTCTTCGAGCATGGCAGAGGCTACTTTCTTCAAAGTCTCCCTCTCATGATACTGGGCTCGAAACTCTTCTGGGTCCCTTTTAACCCTGTCGAATCGTGGATTAGGCCTTGGTCCCCTGCCTGATTCTTCCCCCGTCGAGGATTCTCCTGATTGGAAAAGCGTGTATTTTCTCTGGAGCTTCCTCTTCTGAGTTCTTGAAAGCAATGGAACCATCTGGGGTATTTGGGACTTAGGATCCCTGATCAACACCCAGTTTCCAGAGTTCGAGACTGGTGGCTTGAAAGTTCTATTCTCATTCCTGTTGGAGCCTTTGTACCCTTGGAACAAATCAGGCTTCACTTGCTTGAGAAACCAATCAGGAACCCCTTTCACCAGAGTGAAATCTTCTTGCTTGGCCTCTCTTAGCTCCTCAGCTGTCTGACCAATGTTGGCCTTCTTCGAAGGTGGCAACTCCCTTCTATGGATGGCTGGGACAGGGCTAGTGGGCACATCTCTCTTAGGTGCCAACCAAGGCTTACTGTCACTTGGCCTTGCTTGCACTGGAGCCAATCTCTTCATTCCCATCTCCTTAGGGAAAAAACTCACGCCCTTCCTATCCAAGTCCTTAAAAACCAGATAGTTGGCCCTGCAACCTACACACAGGCACTCCAAAAATGAGGCTTCCAACATGGGCAGATGATTAATACCTGAGAATCTCTGTGAAACCAACCCATCACTTGTTCGTTTATAGGGAGTTGGCCTCATTCCCATGCCTCGAGGATAGCAAGCATGTGGCCTGCCTCTTCCATATTGAACAGCATTCATGTTCACTGGTGCCTCCTTATCCTGCCAATACTTCTTGACAGTTCGAGCCAGTGAGGAGGGCACATTGGTGTTGATTTCTTCTACCTTTGGAAAAGGCGTTGTATCAATTCCCATAGTCTTTTCTGGAAATTTGATCCTTCCCTTCTTGATTTGTTCTTGAATCCTGTCACGAAAAACATTACAAGACTTAGTTGAATGGGACCAAGAGTCATGCCATTTGCAATAAGTCTTCCCATTCTTTTCCTCTGCTGTGGGAAGTTTCACATTCGAAGGCAGCTTGATGATTTTCTTTCTTAACAAGAAATCAAAAATCTCATCTGCTTTTGATATATCAAAAGAATATACTTTAGTGATCTCCTTTTGTTTGAACTTCTGTCCTAGGGATACATTCTTTTGAATTAAAGGCTCACAAACACAAGGATCATGCTCTATAATTTCTGCAGCATCGATCTCATAATTGGGATCCCTATAATACGTAGGGTAAGAGGAATTATGTCTGTCCATATCCTCTTCTAGCAGTGATTCATATCTAGCCACTTTATAGGTTAGGTCTGCAAAGTCTCTAAACTCTGTAGAGTCAAACCTCTTTCGAAGCTCTCTTTCTAAACCATCTTGCGCTAATCTTACGAATTCTGCCTCTGGCAGTCGAAGTTTGCATTTGGTCTTTGCTCTTTTAAACCTAGATATGAAATCCACTACTTTCTCATCTGGTTTCTGCTTCAGCCTTGCTAAGTCTGCCATTGAGACTTCAGGCTCAGCATTGAAGAACTGTGCATGGAATGCCTCTTCCATCTGAAACCAATCAGTTATTGATTCTGGCGGCAGGTTAGTATACCATGCAAAAGCTGGCCCGGACAAAGAATTTGGGAATAACTTCAACTTCATGAAGCCATTTTGAGCTAAATTCTTACACTGGGCAGAAAACCTTGCTATATGCTCTATAGAAGACTGTCTCCCATCCCCATAGAACAGCGCAAAATCTGGGATTTTAAACTCTCTAGGGATTTGGAAGGTCGTGTCTATCCATTCTGGATATGGTTTTCGATAAATTTGAGGTTGTACCCCCCGAGTTTGAGGTCCACAAACCTCTTGTATGAGACCCATGACTTGGTCTCGTAGTATTGGATTGCCTATTAGGAAGTTTTGCTCCTGATTTTCAACAGGAGGCTCTGGTCCTATGAAACCATCTTCATAAACTCCTCTTGTCGTGTCTAAATCCCCTTGTTTTTCTCTAGGAATCCTCCCATACGATGTAGGTTGCATTTCATCAAATGCTTCATTAGTTCGAATAGACCTATGGGTTCCATAAGCTGTCTTGAGAGGATTCTTAGTAGTTGGGACCTTTTGGCGAGGGTGTTGTGGGTTTTCACCCCTTCTCTCGGGCTTACGAACCAATTCTGGTTCTGAATCATCCTCCAACTCCCCAAATGTGGGCTCGAAGAGAGGATTCATGCTCTGTCTTTCTCTAGTGTTCCGTCGAACCCCTATGTGAACACCACGAGGTTGCCTTGGAATCTCTAGGACAGGTTCTGGAGGTCTCACAGGCTCATACCAAGATTGTGGTATTTCATCTGGATACATCTTTTCCTTACCTGTTCTAGATTTCATTCTACTTCTACCAACATCCTCTCCAAGCCTTCCTTCGAAGGAACTTTGGTGAGTGTTCGAGTTGGCTTGATGGTTTTGCCCATTATCCCCTGGGCTATTTCCTGCTGCCTCTAAGTTAGGCAACCTATTTCTCATGCTCTTGATCATGGCTCTTTGAGTTTGAGCCATCTCTCGAAAAGCTACCATCATTTCTCTAAACACTTCCTCTCTATCGTGGTCTTTGCCACTGGCTTGTCCTCTTTGGAAGCTTGGAGGTACTTCCTCAGGAGGTGCCTCGTAAGAGGGCTCTTCATAAAGAGGCTCTTCGAGTTCTGAAGCCAATTGAGGAAAAACAGGATTTGTAGGCGTTCCTAGTTCTGGTGCTTGTTCTGGCACAACTTGTTCTTCTGGCGCTAGATCACCAATGGGTGTTCCTATTTGCTTTCGAAACCTTGGCATTTTGACACCTTTGTGTCCCACCGGGCGTGCCAAAAATTGTTTGAGCTGAATTAGCTCAATCAAATGGCAAATGATTGTGTGCGGGCGTGCCAGAAAAGAAATAACTTCACAGATGAAATTACTCTTTTCAAATTGATTTGAAATAACTAATCTCAATCAGGCAATTGTGTTATCCGTTCGATTACCTCAACTAAGAGGATTTTTCCTTAAGGTATCAACCAAATAAAAGATTGACGCGCTTCGAATCAGAAAAGATGATTGAACACAAACAAACCTGAATTTAATCAAAGGCAAGCTTGTATACAAACACTCTTAAGACTCTTCTCAGAACAATACAGTAAAATAAGCACACTGAATTTAATCAAAAGTGGACTTACAAACGACTATTCTTTGGTAAGAAAAGAACTTACAAGAAAATAAGAAAACTTGAATTTAATCGAAAGCAATCTTACATACAAATAAGCCTTCAACTTACAAAAAGATCCTACTTTAAACTAAACTAATCTAAGATAGATCTCTGAGCAATCATTTTGTATGAGTTGTCAGATGATATGAATTTTTTGTGTGTCTCTCTCTCTTCGCTTCACTTCTTTATTTATAGACACTGGCCCTGCCCTCGATCTCCACGTCTTCGATTGATGTCCACGTTGGCCACATAAAACGGTTGAGGGGGCTTTCGAACGGTTACCTTGATATTTCCAGAATTCCTTCTTCCCCTGCTTGCTTCGATCACGGTGTTTATGGCCACTTCCTGGATCGTGGTTCCTATTTTCAAGCAACGTGAATCAATGCAACACGTCTGCTTCCAAAATGATTCCCTGTAACTGGAACTAATTTTAGTTATAAAACAGGGCAGTGAGGGCACCGTTCGATGATCGCAAAGTCTAAATCAACGATTAGATCCAATAATCTCCCAAACCAGCGTTTAATTACTACTCAAACGACACCGGTTCACTTTAAAACGACACCGTTTGCCATAAAAACAATGCCTCCCTTAATTTCCGTAATCCTCTGTAATTGGTACTCAACCGGGACAGGCTCCATACAACCGCCGTACCGTTCGGGGCCACGTGAAATTTTTTCATTGGGTGGCATTTTTCAGGATGTAAACAACTCCTTTCTGACACCTGTCATTTGATCGACGGAAGAAACAATCTACATAATATTCAATGAATAAAGGAATCATGACATTTACTGGCCACTCAACGGGTAAATGATCCTTAAAACTTTCCAATAGTTTTATTGACAATAATCACTTTATTCAATTCAAACTTACTTAATTACAGTGAACCAACGTCATCCTTCATCTTTCCAATTTTACCCTTGTCAAGTGTCGTCCAATCGACGGGTAAAAAGGAAATCACAGTTATGGAACAAACAATGCCCCCTTATTTATTTGAGTTAAAATAATTTAACTCAAGTAAATAATTCCCCTAAAAGGCATGATTGATACATGGGGCTCTCCAACGTATACATACCCTTCACTGTAAAAATTAGGGCACAGTTACTTTATTTCACTCTCTTTGAAAACTCTCTACTCCAAACCATGGCGCCCAAAAAAGCTTCGCTAGGCAAGACGATGGCTTCCAAGGCTTCTTCTAAATTATCGACTTCTCAGTCGAGTAAGACGAAGAAACAAAGTCCTTCAACACCTAAAGCTTCCGTGGAGACCTATCTTCCGAGGTATCCCCAATGTCTCAGAGAGGCAAATCAGGTGATCAATATTTCATCTCCATAGTCAACAATCCTACAAATTTTGTACTTGGCCCGATTTATTTTCCTACTGCTCCTGGGGAATTGCCAACCTATTACCCCGTAAATTTTGACGAGCCTTTACTCCTGTCACTTCCAGGCCTCCATTGAACTGGTTGGAACACCAAGGGTACAATCCGATCATGGCCAACAATTTTCTCATCTTGGGAGAAGTGGGTTAACCGAATGAAGAGATATTTGCTTCCTTCGTGGCAAGAAATGGACCTTTATGAGGCAATAGATCTTTCCACACAACCCATGGAACTAAACCCTAACTTAATCACCGCTGCAGCGTGTTTTGGTCTGTGTCATCGAATGTTTTTGTATTTCCAAATGGACCAATGACTCCCACCATTTTAGACATCATCCATCTCACTGGTTTGTCAAGCATGCGCACAGAAGTTAATGCTGCCCTTGATCACCAACCTTGTGATCCTCCATTTGATAACTCTGATGGCCCATGGAGTTACGCAAATTTCATAGCTACCTACAGTACTTCAGATGATCAAGAGCCATTATTCAATGAGAATGTTGCTTTTTATTTGTTTTGGCTCAGTAAATATTTACTGTGTGTATCTGGTGTAAAGGTCACTAAAGAATATGTTCGTTTAGCCATCTGTTTGGCTCAAGGTGTTAAACTTGCTTTAGCTCCCTTTGTTTTGGGAACTCTTTACAAAGGTCTATGGACGTTTGTCCAGAATAAGATTACCAGTAACTGTGGCGGTCCTTTCTGGATACTTCAGGCATGGATATATGCCTATTTCCCATCGATTAAACCTTTGAGCTATTATCCAAAAAGAAAAAATGGTGGTAGCTGTATGAGCTATGCTGAATACTTATTAGCCCACGAACCAACGCAAGAGAATTCTTCTTTCAAGTTGTATTTCAAAGTCTTTTATGGCCCTATGATTGGAGAATTACCCAATTGGCTTCCTTTTAAGGAATGCTAATATTCTGCTTCTGAAAAGATCAAGCCAATCCTCCAATTGCTAGTACCAGTTCAAATGGTAAATCAGTTTTGGGCCAGCATCTTGGTCCCAAGATTCCTTTCAATTGGGTTTTCTCCATCAGCATCACACTTCTCAAACTACAGCTTTGAAGTATACTTTCCTAATCAATGTGCTAGGCAGTTTGGGCTAGTTCAAGGGATCCATGTTCCTTACTTTCATCCCAGGATTAAGGACTTGGCCAAAACTAGGCCAAATGTGACTGAAATTTCCCTTATTAGGGAATTGGTCGGGCATCTTCAAGGAACAAAAGCAAGCTTTGAATTTAAAAGCTTTGTAGAACCCTCATCTACATCAGAATTCAAGCTATTTTGGGGCTGTGTCAAACCCATAATTTTCAACAAGGAGATGGATAATTGCCTTTTGAGGCTTGACCCAGAAGACTCTCAATCAAGTAAATTCATTTACTTCTGTTTGATTATGTTGATTCAGTGATTTTATTTCTATTATTAACTTCATATTGTTATCTCTTATAGTTTCAGTCCCCAAAAGGGTTTCTACTTCCAAACCAATAAGTCAAGACAAAGGAAAGAAAATTGAAGATTTGCCCAATTTGAAGAAAAGAACTAAAAGTTCTCAAGCTCAAGCTACTATTCAAAATCCCCCATTAATGGTAGATGCAATGAAGAGCTATAATCCATCCGATCAATGGGCAAAGTCAATTCAAGCAAAGTTAGCTGAAGACTCAGAGATACTAGGATTATACCAAAGAGTATTAACTTCATTTTTATCATTTGTATTTGATTTATAGATAATATTTTAGTCATTTACTGACTTATTTAACTCTTTCATATCAGAGAACAAGGAAAAACTGCACTTACAAGCTCAATCAGATGATGAAGGTGATCGAGATAAAGGTTCAACCACAAACCTCTCAAATATTGCAGAACTTCCTCCCAAGAATAACTCCAACTCTCCTGCAACCTCACCTGTTAAATCTTATATCCAAAATCAGAAGGTGACAAAACACAACATAGGTGAGAGTCCCTTTGTGGTAGAGCCAACAGAAACTCCAATTGCCCTAGAAATTTTGGCATTTGACCCTATCACTGACCTTATCCTTGGTTTTGACCTCTGTGGCCAAAATGCTCCCATGTCTCCAAAGGATAAGGAGGCAACATCTTCTAAGGAAAATGAGACTTTTGCTCTGGGAAATATGGAATCCAACCTTTCTATCCATCGAACGGCGGCAACAGAGGAAGAACAGGATGCACAACTACTTGCCACACCTATTCCTATAGTAGAACATGAATCTTTTCCGTCGATGGAGGCCACCGAAGTCTTAGAACAACTAGGAACAACGCTAATCCCTTCTACTGCTAGTCAAGGAATGGCTATTCCAACTGAAACTCCAATGACTTCACCCTCATCAGTCAATGAGGATAACCCTACTTTGGTTGGAACACCAACCTCTGACTTGGACCTTATGTTGAACAAAGCCAAAACAAATTCAGAATCTTATTCAAGGACCATTTCTGAATTTTCTGAATCCTTAACCCCTCCTGCTTTCTCCGAGCTCAGTGAAGAAACTAAAGACGAAGTGAAATCCTTCTTTAGGATGCTAGAACTCCCTCTATCAGAGATTGCCACTGATCGCAATTCAGCTTTTACTAGCTATGTGAATCATTTGATATCAAAGAAAACTCTTCCTCTGTCTGACCAAATCAAACTTGAGGAATTTGGTTCGAACCTGAGTGAGAGCCTAACAATAGCAGCTCATTGTTAGAAAGAAATGAAGGAGAAGCACAATACCATCAATCAATTTGCCAGTGTCTCGAAAAAGTTAGACACGATGGGGAACAACATCCATTAGTTGAAGGATGAGCTGCAGCATATTGACATAAGAGAAGCTGAACTCCTTGCTCGTTTAGGCCAACTCAGAGAACAAAGAAAGTCTTTTTTGGCACAAAAGGAATTGATCAATCACGAGCTAGCTAGCATCACCTATGACGAGCGAGGGACTAAAGCTATTATAACCACGGCCAAGACTGACTTTTTGAAGTATCAAGAAAGATACAATGTAATCAACAACAGATGGAGTTATTTTTCCAAATTGTTTATGGAATTCAAGTTAAAAATTCATTAGTTATGTCGTACACAAATGTAATTTTGGCCTATATATGTCTGGCTTCTTTAGTTGTTTATTTTATTTCTCTTGTAGGAACGTTCAGCCTATTTTAAGGCTTGTTAAGTCATGTTAATTGACTCATGTTTAATTTAACTTTTATGTGATTCATATTAAACCTTTAATCTAAGGTTTATTCTGATTTCCAATTATTCCCTCGTAACAAGGTTGATATTAACTCTATCCTGTAAAGTTAAACTCTTAAGAGTAATCAATCAACCAACTCTCTGTCAGAAGTAGCGAAAATCGCGATCAAATATTAACCCTAATCGACGGGGTTAATAAATAAGAAACTATGAAAACTATCAACTGACTCTTCCACTTCATAATAGTGGGAGGGATTGTAGGGAATCGTGATCAGGTGTTAACCCTAATCGACAGGGTTAACTAGCAAGAAATCATGAAAACTGTCAACTGACTTTTCCACTTCATGATAGTAGGAGAAATCGTGGGTAATAACTACTGGAACACTACTTGGAAAACCGAACCGCCATCTGTTTTCTCTGTTTATAAATTAAACCTTCATTATTTCGTTTTCATCAACCATTCTTCAACCCAAATTAGCTTTCTACCATAATCTTCCTTTCAACATGGCTGCCAACAATTAAAACCTCGAAACCATGGAAATCGACGCAAGAACATCCGTGTCTACCTGAGAAGAAGGTAGATCCTCCATCGATTATTCACGTTCCCCTATCACGCCATTTTTGGCTGAGATGACCCTTTACCATCCAATCCCCCTGCTATTTGGGGTGTGTGGTCTCCCCGACCGGCGCTTGTACGAAGAGTCGCCATCCGGATTTTTGAGATGGATGATCGAAGAAATCGAGAACTCGTTTGAAAAAGGCTTTTGGTCTAGCGAAAAACGTCGAGACTTTAGGTTCGGAAGCAATGTTATGCTTGGGGAAGGTTTTGCTGAAAAGCACTTTATTCGCCCGGTAAAGACCAGTCTCTACTAAACATTTTCAAAATGGAAGTTTCAAATATCTTTTAGAAAATCAAGCTCTTTAATAAACAAGTAAGCGGGGAAGAGACATGGGAAATATATCACATTGACATGTGCGTGGTGCTACCTGTACAAAAATGATAAGGATGATGCAGAAAGAAAAACTCTTTAATAAAAGAAACTGTCAGGACAACAGCGACCTCTTACACGGCATATAATACCGCGCACAGCCTTACAATACGCCGTACGGGGTACCTATTTCGCTACTGAAACATCATTGGTTTAAAGAACACCGCCCAACATACTGCTCATAATGCGTGGGGTTTTTAATAAACACCAGGAGATGTCCAGTCACTAGATTATTTAGGAAGAGTACCATTTCTACAAGCCATGAATGCAATAGCTTTTGCTGTGTTCAATCATTTGAGGTGATTAAAGAAAACTTTGTTTACAAAACAAAACATGGCTTGTAGGTACGGTCCTATTCTGGAAATGTTGAGGACTAGTATTCTAGTAACCAAAACAGGCCTAATGGGGCATGACTAGGATCCTGACAGTTTGAATGAGAAAACAATAACCATCAAAAGGTCGTGCGCCTGAACACACTACGCTGTGCTACTCATCAGAGCGCCGCGCGGCGTTATGTGCTCAGCCCAGGAGCTACTTTAGTTTTAGAAAATGATTATAAAGTCAAACCTTAACCAAAAAGGGTTAAGCCTGACTATGGAAAAGTTCCCTCGGGGCCAGGACTGAGCCTAACCCAAGGAAACTTGGTTTCATACCTTTGACTTGAGCTTGGATGAATACGGATGATGGTGGATGGGCGCTGGTAAGGTTGATTGAGAAAAGAGAGGTATAGATGTGTGTAATAGATGGGTATATTGGTAGTTGGGGTCTTGAAGTGAGTAAAAGGACTCTCCTTAATGGCAAGGAGAAAAATGGAGAACTTTGAGAAAGAAAGAGCCTAGAGAATGTTTTTAGAACAATTTTCTCAAGACTTGGGAGTAAGGAGTGGGTGTAAAAACATGATGAGAGAGAAAGAGAGTTCCAGGCCCCTTTCCTGTGAATGGAGGGGTGTATTTATAGGCAAGAGCCAAGAATTTTGAATTCAAATAGGGGAGGTATTTCCTAGGCGGGCTGGAGTGTCTTTTTCAGCTTAGCCAACTTGTAGCTGTGGCTCAAGTGGGCGTGGCCGACAGCTAACTGAGCCAGTCAGAACTTTATTCAAAATGTTGTGTGGTTGACCTCATAGCCTCGTACGGTGTAATGCAACTTATTACACCGTGCGGTGTAGAGATGTGTCGTGAGGCACAAAGAGTCCAGTTTCGCGCCTTGGGCTTGCTTCTAGGTTTTTGGACTTATTGGTTTATTTGGATTGAAGGAGTCCTTTATCCAAGCTCACAAAGGTATTGTTTCCTTTATTTCATTATCGGGATATCCAAAGACCATCTGAGGTCCGGATTGGGGTGTCTACAGGGTGCTAAGTTACCCACAGAAAGGGTAATAGTGAAAATAGAGACTCCCCCATCAAGTCCAAACCCCAGCATTCGATGTTCTCACGTCAAAGTTAGTTATCAGTTTCCTTGGGTTTGGGAGGAACCGAAGGCAATGCTACTGGATTCCTTACTTTCCATGACCTATAGGCCAATGCCATTTCAATTGGCAGAATCAAGTGGCAAACCTCATCTAGAGAGTCATGAATCTCTTTTTGAGAAGTCCAGAAATCAACAGTCCTATTGGAAAGAGGTAGTTCGAAAGCCTTGCTATCCGACTGATTTTTCTGATGATCAACCCAACATCTCTCGTCTCCCTGAGAACCTTAATTGGTTCCAAGAATTAGAAAAATTGAGATATAATCCCCCACTTTCTCATGCCCATGTAGGGTATTCTATCTATATGGATTCTGATGAAACCACAGCCAAAGAATTACTAGCTGCTTTTGCTTTTTTGGATATTCATATCCTCGAAGAACATGTCCCATACCTAAACTTTCTGTGGGCATGTGAAACTCTCCAATTTTACGAGAGCAGCCTTATAACCACCCATCTTCATGGGTTTAAAACTGCTTTGCCTCTTATAAGGATTTGGATGAAGGCTAGCACTGCTGCTCATTATGACCCATTCTGAGTTGATTATGAAGTGAACCACGATAAAGTGGTCAAACTCCACCACAAAGTGCTAGAACTCAATAACTCTACTTGGGTTTTACCTCCAAATCCTTCAAAAACTATTCTCAAGAAACATCAAAACTGGCTGAAGAGAAAAGCTCATAAGAAGGATAAACTTTTAGCCAAAACTGAGAAAAGGGCCGGGTTATGGTCATGAGGCCATTTATGGAGAAGAAAATAAAGATAGATGCCGAAGAGATTGCTAGGGACAAAGAGCATGACTTCCTAACCTACGCTTGGGAAAAATTTCATATGTTTGTGACTTGGAGTTTCCCATATTACTTTGAAATTATCAAGATCGATGCTAAGGGCAATCCCATTACACCCGTCAAAGCCTAGATTGTAGGTTTTGTTTAAATTCTACTTATGTTTATTTTCTATTTCCTTTCGAGCCGGAAATGTTTTATTTTCTGTTTCCTTTTAAGTAGGAGATGTAATATGTTTCTATCATGAAGGAAGAGTAGGCCTCAATCTATAGGCTTTGTGTTATGATCACTTGTCTTTGAATCACTTTTAATATTGTAATTTCTCATGAATCGACTGATTCCCAAGGAGATGGGAAGTATGTTTTCAAGTATTTCCCATTTATTGTTCTTTCATGGGCAATTCCAAGAATTGATTCTAACTGATAAGCCCCACCTCTTAAGACTTTTAACACACAAAATGGTCCCTCCCAATTTGGGGACCATTTACCAAATTTTCCTTTGTTTTTCTTATCTAAAGGCAAAATTGCCTTCTGCAAATGATTTTTCATGAACCCTTGTATTATAAACTCTTTCTAATTTTTTCATTTGTGCTAGAATATTGTTTAAAGCATCAATTCTAGACTCCTCTAGTCCATCCAACTCCTTATACATTGCCTCTTCAAAATCAAAATTACATGGACCATAATGCCTAGCAATTCTGTGAGAGGTAACATTAATTTCAATGAGTAAAACTGTAGCGTGATCATACCCCAATTCATATGGTGTAGCTTTTGTACTGTCCCTTTTTGATGTTCTATAAGCCCATAAAACTTTTGGCAATAAATCATGCCATTCTCTGGGATTATCAGTAATCATTTTGGATAGGGTATTTTTGATAATTTTATTGGCGGATTCCACCTGCCCATTTGCTTGGGCATAATAAGGACAAGAATTTAAAATTTTGACTCCAAATGAGCTAGCATAAGCCATTACTTTCTGACCATTAAACACAGATGCCTGGTCAACTATAATTGTTTCAGGAATACCAAATCGACAGAAAATATACTCCTCTAAGAAATCAATTACTTGTTTTTGAGCTACACTCTTTAATGGAATAGCTTCTGTCCATTTTGTGAAATAATCAGTGGCCACCATTACATACTCGTGTTATAGAGAAGAATGGGGTATGATTTCACCAATCATATCGATTGCCCAACCTCTAAAAGGCCAAGGTTTAACGATTGACTGTAAAGGAAAAGCTGGAACCCTCTGAATTGGTCCATATTGCTGACACTTTTGATAACTCTTTGCATATGAAATACTATCCTTCCTTATAGTTGGCCAATAATAGCCATATCTTTTAAGTAACCATTTCATTTTTTTCTCCAGATTGATGAGATCCACAAGTCCCTTCATGAACTTCTCTCATCACTGTCATTGTTTGAGATTTAGCAATACATAACAATAACACCTCATCTGAGAATTTTCTAAATAAATCATCACCCAAAATGATGTAATTAATGGCTCTTTGCTTTACACTCCGATCTACCTTTTCATTTGGAATCTCCAAAAACATTCTAATCAAAGTTCTCCAATCATCAAACAGATTTATTTCCATAACATCCAAATCATTTCTATCTCTTTCGACAGAGAAAGGCTAGAATCTCTTTTGTACTCTTATTAATTTTTCATTTTGCCCTTCTGGAATTCTAACTCCAGAAGCAATTTGCGCCATTTGATTGGCATCACCATTTTCCAATCTATAAACATGTTGTAATTGTAAATCATCAAAATGTGATATTAGAATTTTAATTTTTTGTAATTGTAATTCTTGTAGGGAGGTATTCCCGAACAGCTATAAGTAGTCACCGAGCACGTGATGTGTTAGGGACACGTGGCAAGCATGACAAGTCCATCGTCGGGCAGTGCGATGGGCGGCGATATGGATCAGTGACACGTGAAGCCATTTGTCCAGACAGTCTGTTCGGCTGTTAAGGTCAAAAGACATGTGAAGTCATTTGACCAGATATAACAACGTGGACCAGTTGCATGTGAGGTCATTGGTCCAGGAGGACTGTTCGGCAAAGGGGAAGCCGAACAGTGGAAGAAGTTGCCCTAAGTTGTGATGTGGCAAGAATACTCCAGAATGGTAATATTCCGTAAAAGGGATAAGATCCCAAGTATATAGGATCGAGGCTAGAGACCCAATATGAGTGGGGTGTTCGGATAATTATGGGAAAGAGTCCCAGAAGGACTGAGAGTCCCATAAAGGTTAAACTATTATACAGATAAGGGAACGAGAATCCATGAGATACTAGGTTTCCTATACGAGGTAGGAAACCTAGGGCAACAAGGGATACTTGGGTAGCAAGCATCCACGAGTCTATAAATATGAGGTAAACCTGGAGGCAAAAGGTATGCGATATATGGCCATCTCTTATTGTTTTCCTACTGATAACTAGGGTTTCATACCAATACGTGATACTAACTTAAGCATCGGAGGGCCTTTGCCACGAGAGGCAAAGGTGCGCTCACCCTTTGTCTGTTTTGCAGATTAGGGTTCCGACGAAGAATTAGGGTTCCGGTGTAGAGGCACGTGAAGCCGCTCCAGTTTAGTGTTGTTCAGAACGCTAACTGTTTTCATCCCCCTACAATTGGCGCCGTCTGTGGGAAAACGAACGAGTTTCGCGAAAAAAAGATAACCATGATGGAAGAAGATCCAACCACGCCGTTCAATCCAAAGAACCAGTTAAGTGGTGGGGGGGATAAATCTCCACCAGGTGCTCCGAGAAAGCCCACTGGAAGAGAGGACAAAGCGGCTACTGGTTCCACGAGAAGGAGCAAGTCCTACCGAAGAGAGGCATCGGTGGACCGTTCAAAAAGTGTCCATAACAGCGAGGATATCCTCGACAGAAAGAGGAAAGAAATTGAGGAGTACGCCCGTTTGATCAAAAGACGAGAGTACGAAATACGAGAGCTACAGCGGATACGAGATCACCCGGAGGACTCCGGACTTTCACGAAGGAATTCCGGAGAAGATATGAGGGCTCTGTTAGTCTATAAAGAGCCTCGTTCACGAGAAAGAAGAGGCAGGAGCAACAGTCCTACCACGAGACAGTGTGAAGCTTCCCCACGGAGAAGGAGAAGCAGAAGTAGAGACCGCACGCCAGAAAGGCGAAGGGCTTCTTCACGAAGAAGAAGGAGCAGAGAACGAAGTTCCTCATCTGAGGAAAAAACAAGGAAGCATCACCGTGACAGGTATGAGAGACCTGATGCTGACTGGGCCAAAGCCACGGCTCATAAGACAATTGAAAAGGAGGAAGGGACAGTGCCCGCACGAGAAGCGGCACGTAAAGCCCTAAGTAACATTGCAGCCTCCCCGTTTGCAAGGAGGCTGCAGGAGGCCAGGTTGCCGAGCAGAGTGAAGCATGGAGCGTTCGTGCTTTACGAGACAAACACGGATCCTGTGGCTCACATACAGCATTACCAACAGGCCATGTTCATGCACGATGGTGATGATGCCATTCTGTGCAAAATGTTCCCGTCAAGTCTTGGCAAGGTGGCCCTGAGCTGGTTTCATAAACTAGCACCACGATCCATAAGAGGATGGAGGCAGTTGGCCGAAGAATTCACTGCTCGGTTCTTGACAAGCAGAAAGGCCCCAAAGACTTTTGAGAGTCTGTCCACCATGAAACAGGCGGAAAATGAGCCGATCAGATATTATGCAAAGAAATACTGGGAAACTTTCAACGAGATTGAAAGTTGCAGTGAGGAATATGCCATAGCAACCTTCAAAACTGGTTTGCCTGTTCGGGGAGAACTGCGCCGCTCATTGAATAAACATCCGGTGGCTACATTAGCCAAATTGATGGAGCGAATAGAGCAACACGCCAGAATGGAGGATGACATACTCCGCGAGGATGGCAGGATAGCTGCCGAACAGCCCAAGACACCAGCAAAAAAGGTGGACAAACCTGAGCCCAAAACATACAAGGAGCGCAAGGAGTACGGGCAGGCTAAGAAGGATCCGTACAAGGAAAAGCAAGCCCCTGACCCCAAGTCCTTCTTTTCTATCAATACTGTTTAGAAGGAGCCAATCTACAGGATTCTTTATTGAATAAAGAATCAGCCGTACTTCAAGTGGCCTCCGAGTCTTGGCGGAGATAAAGGCGCTAAACGTGCTACGAATCAGCACTGCAGCTACCACAAGGATTGGGGCCATATGACTGAAGATTGCGAGATGTACAAGAAACACCTTGATGATTTGGTCTCTCGGGGCTATCTCAAGGAGTACATCCAGGAAGACCCCAAGGAACAGGGGAAGGCCATGGAATTGGATTACGAGTAGAATCCGAAGGGAATAATCCATATGATACATGGGTTGGCTGCACCTTATACGAGAAATGAGGTTAGACTGTTGCAAAGGCAGTTTAAGCATGATCAGCACGTGATGCGATTGGGCAATAAAAGAGGGCGAGAGAATGATGTATGCAATGAAAGCATAGCCTTCACAGATGATGATTTGGGAGAGGTCCAGATACCTCATAACGATGCTCTGGTCATAACCCTACGAGTTGGGGAGTATGACATTGAAAGGATCCTAGTGGATTCAGGAAGTTGTACAGAGGTGATGTACTACGACGCGTTCAAGAAACTGGGGCTGGCCCAGACGGATTTGGAACAGTCCACGACACCATTGATTGGGTTTGGTGCAGGGGCAGTCTGGCCCCTTGGAAAGGTGACCCTGCCTGTTCGGGCAGGTTCAGTTGTTTTAAGGACGGATTTCCTGGTTGTAGACGTCCCCTCTTCTTATAACGCGATTATAGGAAGAACCTGGTTACACAAGATGAGGGCAATCTCCTCGACTTACCACCAGATGGTGAAATTCCCAGGATCCAATGGGATCGAATCAATCAGGGGTAACCAGAAAGCGGCCCAACAGTGTTTGATCTCCATCATTAAGAAGGCCCCAAAGGCCCATCATGTTCATACACTGGAGGTGCCAGATCAACCGACTATTGAGGATGTCGGAAGAAGCCCGGCTGATAAGGTGATCGAGGGTTTGGAGAAGATTCAGATCAACGAGGCTGATCCTGAAAGATATTTTTTGATTGGGGAATCACTACCAGCAGAGGAAAAGACCGAATCAATACAGTTTCTGAAGGAGTATATTGACGTGTTTGCATGGGTACCAGAAGAGATGCCTGGTGTAGATGCTGACATAATCTGTCACCATCTGAATGTTGACCCTCAGCATAAACCAGTGATTCAGAAGAAGCGTAGGGTTGTCGTGCAGCACGTGGATGCTGTTGTTGAAGAGGTTAATCGATTGCTTGAGGCAAAAGCAATACGCGAGGTTCACTACCCTGAGTGGCTATCCAACACCGTGGTCGTGAAGAAGAAGAATGGAAAGTGGCGTGTCTGTGTGGACTTCACAGACTTGAACAAAGCCTGCCCTAAAGGTAGTTTTCCCCTCCCGAGGATAGACCAGTTGGTTGACGCAACAACTGGCTACGAGCGAATGAGTTTTCTTGATGCGTATAGAGGATACCATCAAATTGCAATGTATGGGCCCGATCAGGAGAAGACGTCTTTCATCACCCCACGGGGTTTGTACTGCTATAGTGTCATGCCATTTGGGCTGAGAAACGCAGGGGCGACATACCAAAGGCTTGCAACCATCATGTTTAGAGAGCTGCTCGGGAAAACTATGGAGGTTTACATAGACGATATGGTGGTAAAAAGCCGAGACAAGCGAGGACATATTACAGACTTGAGAGAAGTCTTTGAGATCTTGAGGAAGTACAAATTGAAACTCAACGCCTCGAAATGTGCGTTTGGGGTTGGTTCTGGAAAATTCCTAGGGCACTTGGTGACTATGAGGGGAATCGAGGCTAACCCAGATCAGATTGCGGCCCTGCAGAGGTTGCAAAGTCCCAAGACCACGAAGGAGGTCCAGAGACTAACTGGCATGGCTGCAGCACTCAACAGATTTATCAGCAGATCAAGTGACAAGTGTAGGCCATTCTTTCAGTTGTTGAAGAAAAGGGAAGGATTTGAATGGGGAGCAGAGTGTGAGCAAACTTTCCAGGACCTGAAGAAGTATCTGGCCGAGCCACCACTTCTGTCGACCCCGCAGCCAGGTGAGTCCTTGATTTTATACCTAGCTGTTTCTGAGCATGCTGTGAGTGTAGTCCTGTTAAGGGATTTGGAAGTTGAGCAAATCCCAATATACTATGTTAGCAAGACATTGCTAGATGCAGAAACGAGATATCTGCCCCTAGAAAAACTTGTCCTGGCACTTAGGACAGCAACGAGAAAGCTGCCACACTACTTCCAAAGCCATAGGGTTGTGGTGTACACTGAGTTTCCACTGAAGTCACTGCTACGAAAGACAGATTTTTCTGGAAGAATCTCGACGTGGTCTGTCGAGTTAAGTCAGTATGATATTGATTATCAACCACGAACAGCAATCAAAGGCCAAGTGCTGGCTGATTTTGTGGCAGAGTTTTCTCCCACAGTAGCTCCCCTGCCTCCTACGAAAAAAGGACAGGAGAGTAGAACATTGTCCACGAGGGACAAGGTCTCAGCCGAACAGGATGGCACGGAATGAAATTTATTCGTTGATGGATCATCTTGTAATACTGGTTCAAGAATTGGTGTTGTTCTTTTTCCTCCTGGAGGAATTATGATAGAACTGTCTGTTCGGCTGGGATTCGGGGCTGACAAGTATGGACCAGAACTATTGTCTCTAAAAAGCCTCACCCATTGCCCCCGAACAGTGGCAAACGGACGAGGCGGGGGAGCAATTGTAGGGAGGTATTCCCGAACAGCTATAAGTAGTCACCGAGCACGTGATGTGTTAGGGACACGTGGCAAGCATGACAAGTCCATCGCCGGGCAGTGCGATGGGCGGCGATATGGATCAGTGACACGTGAAGCCATTTGTCCAGACAGTCTGTTCGGCTGTTAAGGTCAAAAGACATGTGAAGTCATTTGACCAGATATAACAACGTGGACCAGTTGCATGTGAGGTCATTGGTCCAGGAGGACTGTTCGGCAAAGGGGAAGCCGAACAGTGGAAGAAGTTGCCCTAAGTTGTGATGTGGCAAGAATACTCCAGAACGGTAATATTCCGTAAAAGGGATAAGATCCCGAGTATATAGGATCGAGGCTAGAAACCCAATATGAGTGGAGTGTTCAGATAATTATGGGAAAGAGTCCCAGAAGGACTGAGAGTCCCATAAAGGTTAAACTATTATACAGATAAGGGAACGAGAATCCATGAGATACTAGGTTTCCTATACGAGGTAAGAAACCTAGGGCAACAAGGGATGCTTGGGTAGCAAGCATCCACGAGTCTATAAATATGAGGTAAACCTGGAGGCAAAAGGTATGCGATATATGGCCATCTCTTATTGTTTTCCTACTGATAACTAGGGTTTCATACCAGTACGTGATACTAACTTAAGCATCGGAGGGCCTTTGCCACGAGAGGCAAAGGTGCGCTCACCCTTTGTCTGTTTTGCAGATTAGGGTTCCGACGAAGAATTAGGGTTCCGGTGTAGAGGCACATGAAGCCGCTCCAGTTTAGTGTTGTTCAGAACGCTAACTGTTTTCATCCCCCTACAATTCTAATAATGGATGATTACATTTATATTCACCTATTACTTGTCAAATCACCAATTGTGAAATTCCTGTAACATTTAAATATCTAATATTCAGTTCTTTGGCAATTTCTAAACCAATAATCAAAGCTTCATACTCAGCTTGGTTATTGGTCAAAATCCTGTTTTCATCTAATTGAAAAGAAAACTGTAAAAGTTCTCCTTTGGCAGATGTGAGAACAATACCTGCTCCAACTCCTCTATCAGTTTTAGAACCATCGAAAGATAGCTTCCAAGGTTTTATTTCAACCATGTGAATCTCGAATCCATCCTTTTCCATTAACATGTTAGGATGATCTACAAGGAAATCAGCTAATGCTTGACTTTTTATTGCCTTTTGAGGTACATATTGTAAGTCATATTCTACTAATGCTAAAAGCCATTTACCTTGTTTGCCTCTTAATATAGGCCTTGTTAAAATATTTAATAATATCAGTTTGTGCAATTACCTGCACCGTCGATGGTAACATATAATATCTTAACTTGATTGCAGAAAAATATAATATTAAGTATAACTTCTCAATTGGTTTGTATTTTACCTCACATTCATTTAATCTTCTACTGAGATAATAAATGGCTTGATCATGACCATTTTCATTGTTTTGAGCCAAAAGACAACCAATCGACCGGTGACTAGCTTAAATATACAATTTCAAGGGTTTACCATATACTTGCGACATGAGAACAGGAGGCTTAACCAACGATTGTTTTAAAAATTCAAAAGCCTTTTGATGTTCCTCCTCCCATCTAAAATCTTTTTGAAAATCTTTTTGATATTTTAATTTCAACAATGGGGAAAAAGCAAGTGTCTTTCCACATAAGTTAGAAACAAATCTTCTAAGGAAATTCACTTGTTCCAAAAACTGTTGAAGTTCTTGTTTATTTGTTGGTGGCTGTGCTTCTATTATGACCTCAGCCTTATCCTTATCAATCTCATTTCCTTTATTATGCACCAAGAAGCCTAGAAAATTTCCAGCAGTGACTCCAAAAGCACACTTTGTTGCATTCATCTTTAGCTTATAATGTCTCATTCTCAGCAAAACTTGCCTCAAATGGTCAATATGCTCATCAAATGTATGAGATTTAACCACTACATTTGCATTCACCTTCCAAAACCTGGCAAGTTTAGAAAACTTTGTGAAACCCCCACTGCCATGGCAGCATTTAGGGCTGAATACAACATTCCTAACAATGTCAGGCTTGAACTCGCCCCATTAGGAGCAGACAGAGATGCTGGCAGTTGGGATAGAATGTGTATTCCAATCGTAGCCATTGTTGAGGGTGGTGTCCACTTTCTCCTTCACCCATTGCTTCACCAAGTCCTAAATTGGTATCGTCTTACCCCCATGCAAGTCTCAACAAACGTTTTTAGGCTTATAATGGGAGTTATATCTCTAAATAGGATCCTAGGAACCCAAATAGGCCTATGGGATATTCAATGGTGGTATAGCATTGTGCTAAATCCTAAATATAACACTTATAACGCTTAACTTGCCAGATTCTGCTTGTGATCACGAGATGGACTTCCTCTACGTTACTGGAGCCTTCGAGCCAATAGGGGAAGATGGCCAAGTGGTGGGCTTGCATTGCCCCCACATATGGGGCTACCCACGTATGCTCCTAATTTGCTTTGTAATTATTTTTCATTGCTTTTCTGTAGTTTCTTTACATTTCTAATTCACGTTTGCACTTCAATTTTGTAGCAGGTAACACCAACAAGTGCCCTAGAAAAGAGCCTAGTTACGTCCGATCAGCTGAAATCAATAGGGTTCTTAGGTACACAGGAGAGCCTGGAACATTAACAGCTGGTCAGGGTTGCGATGCGAACGTCCTATTGGACTATGACCCTGCCTACAAAGGTTTTATTGACAGAAGGCTAGCCAACCCAAGCACCAGTGCTACCTCGACTTTGACTGCTCCCCAGCCAAGGAACTCAAAATCCAACACTGGAGTGACAGTCGCCGAATAGCCAGGTGAAATTCCTATCTCTGAAGGTGTCCCACTTCCTCGTGTAATCCTAAGATGGTATTCACAATGACAGATTTCCTCACTACGTCAGCCCGAACAACCAGTTCCCAATTGTGATACCAACCAATCATCTTCTTTTGGCTACTCCCTGTCTCCTCCAAACTCAGGTACTATGACTTGTTAACCTTTAAACTTAAGCTCCCTTCTTACCGTATCCTCTCGAGGATGCGGTTCTTTGGCCAAGCTCCGTCGACCGGACATGCCCCTTCGCCTTCGCAACGCACCAAAAGATGCTCGACCGGGAGTAGCTCATCTTCTCGAAGGTCTAACACTGTGTTGGAGGCAGAGGACGCCCATCGGGATAAACGTCCCAGAAACGGAGATACCAGGAACGCTGGTTTACAAGCTGCTACATTTACTATGGAACCACCTACACCGAGCACCCAAGTAGTTCACCAAATCTGGGCCCCTCAATTCATGAGAAGTGATCGTCTAGTCAACGTTGGGGACAGTGCCAGTTCTTCAGAGACTGCACTGGCCCTCGCTCAAGGCTTACTTTTGCCAATCGATATGCAGAAGGAGTCCACGTCTCCTTCTGATAGGCTAGTGTCTTCTGGACTCGTCAATGGAATTAAGGTAATTTGGTTCTCTCATAACCCAAGTTTGCCTTACTTTGTAATGACTATATTTCTTATTTTAATCTGTCCTTGGCATCTCTCAGTTCATCCAAAAGATGGTCACACTGGGCCAGAACTTTCAAGAAGCAGAGTCTAAAAGGATCTGGCTTTTGAATGATAACACCAGGCTACTTCGAACAATCTCAAGATTGGAGAGAAAGAGAGAGAGAGAGAGAGAGAGAGAGAGAGAGAGAGAGAGAGAGAGCCAAGTCTAATGTTGAAGAGGCAAAGGGCAAACTCGAGACAGCCGAGGATAGCCTCAGTCAGGCTCTGTCAGATATTGATAGCACCAAAAAAGCTGCTTATAAAGAAAGCTACCAAAAAGGTTTCGATGCTGCAACGGACAACTATGTAGAGCAGATACCGGGTATTCAAGATCAAATCTGGGCTGTGTGCTGGAAGGCATGCTTGACCAAAGTCAGTGTTACAGATGATTCTCCCCTCTAGATCGAGAACGATCTTCCTAACAGCCGGGCAGCAGTCACCCATGAACACTTGGAAGACGACGTGGATCAGCAGATTCAAGAGTTTGATGGTGTCGAGGAGAATATTCCTATTGAGGCTTAGGATGCTTCCATTGTCAATTCCCCTACTCGGGAAACACCCAATGAAACTATTAGTCATGAAGGAAATGTTGTTGATGGTGGTTGCCCCAGCAAGGAAGTGAATACGGAAGGCACAACTGACATTCTTTCAGAGATCCAGAACCTAGACTGATTTGGTAAGTATTTGTCTAGTTTTTCGAACATCTTTAAACATTTTAGCTGGTCCTACATGACCATGGTTTGAGCCCTGTGAGGCACCAGTATATTCCATACTTTGGCTATATTTGTGGCATAACAGTATTATGTTTTGTATGGCCGTTCATGGCCTTTATGTTTTGCTCGGCCATTCGTGGCCATAAACATATGTTTGATTTTAGCAATCACCTGGGTATCTCATACCGCCATAAAAACGTTCATTTATCCTATTGTAAGGATAAATTCATGCTTACCAGGTATAGCTTAGGAGAGCCATGTATGCTCGTATACACCTATTCGTTACAGATACATATATTCTGATGCATATATTTGGCTAATTATTTCATACTTAGTCAAAAATTCTAGACAGAAGCCTAAGTGTTCTCGTACTTAGCAATTGTGCATATTTCATGCCCGCAAAACCGAAGTTTCTCATACTTAAACTAAAATTTTCATACTTAGTCTAAAGTTTTTAGACCAAGTGTTTCGTACTTAGTCAAACATATGCTCGTTATGTTTCCAACCAGGTATTTCATACCTTGAAAAGTAAGCAAGCGTTTCATACTTGCTACATGTTTCTCATACTCAAATGTAAACAGAAAGTTAAGCTGCGTTACTTAAAGTATTACATATCGGTGGGTACGTGTATTCGTTCGTGACCAAGGCATTCATGCCTAGTCCCTGCTCTTCAATACGAAATGGGAAAACAAGCCCATTGTTCGTATTCAAAAGAACCATAAGCATAAGGAACAAAATTTCTAAAAAATTGAGAAAAGGTGATTTTATTCATAATCCTTGAACTCAATGGGGCGTTACTCGTACCTCTTGCATCTAACAAGTAAAAAAAATAAGGAAGTTTTATTCGCAACTCTCACACAATCACGTAGTGCATCCTAAACAGAATGAAAATAAACTAAGTCTTTTAAACAAAGAACTTTCTCAGATTATGGACGTTCCAAGGCCTTGGCACTGGTTTTCGTCCAAATCTGCCAATCTATAAGCCCCTATGCCCACAACCTCGGTCACTCGATATGGTCCTTCCCAATTGGCCCCTAACTTGCCTTCACTCGCCACTTTGGTATTGCCGAGCACCTTTCGTAGTACAAGGTCTCCAATACCAAATTCTCGTCATTGAACGTGCTTGTTGTAGCTTTTCATCAACTGCTCCTGATAAGAGGCCAAATGGATCAGAGCCCTCTCTCTCCTTTCCTCGGCAAGATCCAACTCAATCTTTAGAACCCTATCATTTCCCCCACTTTCAACCAATGTTGTTCTGTTGGTTGGCAGACCAATCTCCAAAGGTATTACTGCCTCTGTTCCATATGCCCAAGAATAGGGGGTCTCTCCCGTAGACCTCCTAGGTGATGTTCGGTGCGCCCACAAGACTAGTGGCAATTCGTCAGGCCACTTCCCTTTTACTTTGTCCAACCTCTTCTTAATCACATCAAGGAAGGTTTTGTTGGACGCTTCTGCCTGCCCATTATTCTGAGGGTTTGCTAGGGTTGAGTAATAATTTCGTATCCCATACTAGGCACAAATAGCTTTGAACTTCTTCTGAAACTGGGACCCATTATCAGTAATCAACAAATAAAGGACCCCAAATCGAGTAATAATACTCTTCCACATGAACCTTTCTATCATAGGTTCAGTGATCTTAGCCAACGGTTTTGCCTCAATCCATTTAGTGAAATAATCCGTCGCTACCAACAAAAACTTCATGTTGCCAGTTGCCTTGTGGAGTGGACCCACGATGTCCATTCCCTATTGAGCAAATGGCCAAGGACTCGTCAATGGCACTAAGTCTTCTGCTGGTGTTTGAATCATTGATGAGAATTTCTGACACTTCTCACAAATTTTTACATACACTTTTGCATGTGTGGCCCCAGTAACCCTGGGTTATTGCTCGGTGGGCAATAGACCAACCCCCAACATGGCTTCCACATGTCCCCTCATGGATTTCATGGAGGAATTTCTGCACCATCTCGGGGTGTACACAAAGTAAATATGGACCGGTGAAGGATTTTCTGTACAGCTTACCTTCTGGTGACAGCCAAAACCGTGCAGACTTGGTTTTTATTTTGTGAGCCTCCTTTTTATCAAAAGGGAGTCTTTCATCTTGTAAAAACCCCACAATTGAATCCATCCAACTTGGTCCTTGGCTCACGTCTAAGACCAACTCCACGCTTCTTCAAATAGTCCACGACCACCCTCCTCTTAAGCTCAGTTGGCACAGTTACAGCCAACCAAGCCAAAGAATCGGCATGAGCATTCTGTCCAGAGCTTATCTGGTCGATGTAGACCTTTTCAAAAGTATCAAGTAAACCCTTGGCTGCTTCCACATAGGCTACCATCTTCTTGTTTCGGGCTTCGTACTCGCCGAACAGTTGATTCACCATGAGCTGTGAATCACAATATACCCTAATTCTTGTTACTTTTAGAGTCTTTGCACTCCTTAACCCAGCTAAGAGTGCCTCGTACTCTGCTACGTTATTTGATGCACTGAAACCAAGCCGAACGGATAGCTCCAACATTACTCCTCCATGAGGAAAAATCACAACACCAATTCCTGAACCAATATTACATGTTGATCCGTCAACAAACAATTTCCACACCAAGGGGTCCTGTTCAGCTGGGGCTTTCTCCTTCTTAAATGGTGGCCCAACTACATTCTCCTTTCTCGTAGGAGGCAAGCGTGCTATTGTACATGAGAATTCTGCCACAAAGTCAGCCAACACTTGGCCTTTAATTGTTATGCACGGCTGCCAGTCAATATCATATTGGCTTAATTCAACGGACCAAGTTGAGATTCTTCCCAAGAAATCTACTTTTCGTAGCAGTGATTTCAATGGGAACTCGGTATAAACCACAACCTTGTGGCTTTGGAAATAGTGTGGTAGCTTCCTCGTGGCCGTCCTTAGTGCCAAAACCAATTTCTCGAGGGGCAGATATCTTGTGTCTGCGTCTAGCAACGTTTTACTCACATAGTATATTGGGATTTGTTTGGATCCCTTATTCCTTAACAGGACTGCACTCACAGCATGTTCAGAAACTACTAAATACAAAACTAAAGACTCACCTAGTTCTGGAGTTAACAAGAGTAGAGTCTCAGCCAAATACTTCTTTAGATCCTGGAAGGCTTGCTCGCACTCTGCTCCCGATTCAAATCCTTCCCTCTTCCTTAATAGCTAGAAGAAGGGCCTACACTTGTCACTCGAGCGGCTGATGAATCTGTTAAGGGCTGCAGCCATTCCGGTTAACCTTTGAACCTCTTTTGTTGTTTTGGGACTCTGTAGCCTCTGTAAAGCTTGTATTTGATCATGATTTGCATCAATCCCTCTTATGGTCACAAGGTGTCCTAAGAACTTTCCAGAACCAACTCCAAACGCACACTTCGAGGCATTGAGTTTTAGTTTGTACTTCCTCAGGATTTCGAAGGTCTCCTTCAGATCTGCTATGTGTCCCTGTCTGGTCTTACTTTTTACCACCATATCGTCTATGTAAACCTCCATAGTCTTACCAAGCAGCTTTTTGAACATGATGATTGCCAGTCTTTGATATGTTGCCTCTGCGTTCCTCAGTCCAAAGGGCATTACGCTATAGCAATACAACCTTCGTGGTGTAATAAAAGAAATTTTCTCCTGATCAGGCCCAAACATAGCAATCTGATGATATCCTCGATATGCGTCAAGGAAAATCATCCGTTCATATCCAGCAGTTGCATCAACCAACTGGTCAATTCTTGAGAAAGGAAAGCTGTCCTTTGGGCCTGCCTTGTTTAAGTCTGTAAAATCAATACAGACACGCCACTTTCCGTTCTTCTTCACCATTATAGTGTTGGACAGCCACTCTGGATAATATACTTCCCATATTGCTTTGGCTTCCAACAGACGTTCCACTTCTTCAATAACAGCATCAACGTGCTGCACGACTGCCCTTCTCTTTTTCTGAATCACCGGCTTGTACTGAGAATCAACATTCAATTGGTGGTAGATCACATCTGTGTCTACCCCGGGCATCTCTTCTGGTATCCATGCGAATACGTCAACATGGTTTTTTAAGAAGCTTAGCAGTTCGGCCCCTTCTTCTGCTGGTAGCGATTCCCCAATTAGAAAATACCTTTCAGGTCTTTGATCTGTATTTTCTCCAAGCCTTCAATTACTTTTTCAGCTAGATTTCATCCGACATCCTCGATAGTCGGTTGATCTGGTATTTCCACCGTGTGCACCTAATGGGCTTTTTAGGTTTTCTTAATGATAGAAATCAAGCACTATTGAGCCACCTTCTGGTTACCCTTGATCTTTCGATCCCATTGGACCCTTGAAATTTCCCCATTTGGTGATAAGTAGAGGAAACGGCCCTCATCTTATGCAACCAGGTCCTCCCTATAATCGCATTATAGGAAGATAGAACATCTACAACCAAAAAGTCCGTCCTCAAAACTACTGAGCCTGCCCGAACAGGCATTGTCACCTTTCCAAGAGGCCAAACTGCTCCTGCACCAAACCCAACCAAGGGTGTTATAGATTGCTCCAAGTCCGTCTGAGCCAGACCCAATTTCTTAAATGCATCATAGTACAATACCTCTGTACAACTCTCTGAGTCCACCAGAATTCTCTTGATGTCATATTCCCCAATTCACAGGGTTATGACCAAAACATCATTGTTGGGCACTTGGACTTCTCCCAAATCCTCATCTGTGAATGTTATGCTTTCGTTGCATATATCGTTTCCTCGCCCTCTCTTGTTTCCCAATCGCATAACGTGCTAGTCGTGTTTGATTTCCTTTGGAGCAGCCTAACCTCATTTCTCGTATAAGATGTGGCCAACCCATGTATCATATGAATTATCCCCTTAGAATTCTGCTCGTAATCCATCTCCATGACTTTTCCTTTATCTTTGGGATCTTCTTGGATAAATTTCTTGAGATAGCCTCGGGAGACTAAATTATCAAGGTGCCTTTCAAACATTTCACAGTCTTCGGTCATGTGATCCCAATCCTTGTAGTAGCTGCAGTGCTGATTTGTAGCACATTTTGCATCTTTATCTCCTCCCAGAGTTTGGGGCCATTTAAAATAAGGCTGATTCTTTATTCGATAAAGAATCCTATAAATCGGTTCCTTCCAAACCGTGTTTATTGAAAAGAAGGACTTAGGATCAGGTGCTTGTTTTTCTTTGTACGGGTCTTTCTTAGCCTGCCCATATTCTTTCCTTTCTCGATAGGTCTTGGGTTCTTGTTTATCAACTTTCTTTGTTGATATTTTAGGCTGTTCAGTCACAACCTTGTCATCTTCTCAGAGTATATCATCTTCTATTCTAGTATGTTGTTCAATTCGCTCCATTAGCTTAGCCAATGTTGCCACCGGATGCATATTCAATGACCGGCACAACACTCCCCGAACAGGCAAACTAGTTTTGAAGGTTTCAATTGCATATTCTTCACTGCAACTTTCAATCTCATTGAAAGTCTCCCAGTACTTCTTAGCATAGTCCCTGATTGGCTCGCTTTTCTCCTACTTCATGGTGGAAAGGCTTTCGAACGTTTTTGGGGCTCTTCTACTTGTCAAGAACCGAGCAGTGAATTCCTCGGCCAACTGCCTCCATCCGCGTATGGAATGTGGGGCCAATTTATGGAACCAAGATAAAGCCACCTTTCCGAGACTTGAAGGAAACATCTTGCACATGGTGGCATCATCCCCACTGTGCATGAACATAGCCTGCTAATAGTGTTGTATGTGAGCCACGGGGTCCGTGTTTGTCTCGTAAAGAATGAACGTATCATGCTTCACTCTGCTCGGCAACCTAGCCTCTTACAGCCTCTTTGTAAAGGGGGAAGCTGCTATATTGCTCAGGGCCTGCTTCTCGGGCAGTCATCATTCCGTCCTCAAGTTCCTTAGTTTTGCGAGCCGCCATCTTGGCCCAATCGGTATCAGGTCTCTCATACCTATCCCGCTGATGTTTTCTGGTCTCCTCCTCCTCCGGGGTGGAACTTCGGCTTCTGCTTCTCCTTTTTCGTGAAGAAGCCCTTCGCCTTTCTAGTGTTTGGCTTTTACCTCTGTTCTTCCTTTTTTATGGAGAAGCTTCATATTGCCTTGGGGTAGCACTCCTGCTCCTGCTACTTCTTCCTCCTGAAGGACCCTTTTTATGGACTACCAAAGCCTGCCCGTTTCCCCTAGAATTCCTTCATGAAAGTCAAGAATCTTTTAGGTGTTCTCATACCCGTTGTAACTCTCGAATCTCGTACTCTCGTTTTTTGATTAAACAGCGTACTCCTCGATTTCTTTTCTTTTTTTATCGAGGATATCTTCACTGTTGTGTATACTCCTTGAATGTGCATCCGACTCCCCTCTTCGATGGGACTTGCTACTTCTCGTGGAGCCTATGGCCGCTCTGCCCTCTCTGTCCTTGGAGTCATTCGGGAATATCAGAGGGTTATCTCTGCTAGATGTTTTTTAGCCATGCCTGCCGATGGGCTTTTTCAGAGCACCTGGTGGGGACTCATCTCCTCCCCCACCTAACTGATCCTTCAGATTAAATGGTGTAACTGGATTTTCCTCCACCATGGTCCTTTTTCAATAGGGAATTCCTTCGATTTCCCACAGACAACGCTAATTGTAAGGATGAAAACAATAGGTGCTTAAAAAAGCACTAGATTGCTACGGCTTACTCGTGACTCTTCACCGGAACCCTAGTTCGTCGTCGGAACCTTAATCTGCAAAACAAACAAGGGGTGAGCGCACATTTGCCTCTCTTGGCAAAGGCCCTCCGATGCCTCAGTTAGTATCTCGTACTAGCAATAAACCCTAATTATCAATAGGAAAATGCAAAACAAGTGCCATTTTCTGCATACCTTTTAACTCCAGGTTTACTCGCTACCCAAGCATCCCTGTTGCCCTGAGATTCTTATCACGTATTAGAAGCCCATCATCCTCTGAATTCTCGTTCTCTTACCTTTTAATTACTTTAGTCTTTTTAGGACTCCCTTTCATGACTAGCAGAACATCCCATTTCCGTTGGGCATCTTCCCCAGATCCTACATACTCGAGATCTTATTCCTTACGGGATAGCACCGCTCTGGAACCTTCTAGAGCATTCCTGCTGCCTTAGCATTTAAGGCGGCTTCCTCAATAGTTCTTTCCCTGTTTGGCCATCTCATTGCCGAACAGTCTATCTGGACTAGTGACTTCCCATGTAATTGGTTTTTATCATTTGTTTGGACAAATGACTTCTCATGTCTTTTGTCCTATATGCCGAACAAACTGCATGGACCAATAACTTCTCATGTCGCTGATCCGTATCGCCGTTCATCGCCCTACCCGGCGGTAAACCTATCTTATTTACCACATGTTAGCATATACCACTTGTTCGGCTGCTATTTGTATCTGTTCAGAAATATCTCCCTACAGATGTCCAAAAGCCCGTTCCATGACAAAATCTAAATAACTTTTGAATTCATACCCACACCAAACAGAAAATTCCAAGCGTTGAGCCTACAAATGTCCAAAAGCCCGTTCCATGACAAAATCTAAATAACTTTTGAATTCATACCCGCACCAAACAGAAAATTCCAAGCGTTGAGCACGCTATGTACGTCAGAATTTTGTATTTTCTTTTCATTTCATGAAGATATAGAAACCATTGAGTTATCTTGATCACTAGTCCAGCTCTTCATGTGGGAATATACATCTTTAAGAGCAAGTTTACGAGAGAAGTTAAAATGACAATTTTAGCTATTTTATTAAAGAGAACAGAAAAAAGAGTTTGCAGCAGAGGAGGAAAACAGGGGAGGTAAAATAGTTTTCAAGAACTGGTCCGGTATTAATACCTAACCACTGTTCACTAGGAATCCTATTTTATAATTATTTATCTGTCTCTCTCTCTCATAATATAATAATAGAATAAAAGAAAAGATTGAAAAGATTGTATATTTTAATAAAGAATAGGTTAAATAAATAGTGTTGGTGTAGTGTTGAAAGAAATATGAGTAAATAAAATAAAAAATGTGTACTATTCATAAGTTTTTTTTGCTAATAACCGGTAAACTTGCTCTAAGCTAGGTAAGAGGAAAACCTATGTTCAAATGTGTAAGGTGGTGTTTCACTTTTGTGGAAAAAATACTTTTTGAAAAAGAAGATAATTTCAAGCTCAAAAATCATGTGTTTACACAAATAATTTTCTTACTAATATGGATCTTGTTTGATAGATCTCATTAAGATCTTTTAAGCGGTGCAAAAAAAATTCCAAAAAATATTTTTTATTTTCATTATATTTGAATTTGAAATTACATTCGTTTAAAAAAAAAAAAAACTTTTTGTAAAAATGGAACACCCCCTAATTCCATTCTGAATCATCTATCTAACTTATTGAAAGAAAAACAGTCTTGCATCGCGCTTCAAAGTTATGACGGTGCAGTCTATGAGAATGTAGAAGCTTCTAGCTACGGATATGCCCTGAGTGGGGTACCGTTCTTTGAGTTTGTTCGTTTGACGCTTTCAATTTAAAAAACAAGAACCACAGAAGAATATCATACAATTGTTCTCTGACCTGTTAAAATGCACAAATAAAAAGGTAAAATATGTAAACTATTCAACTTTTGTTTACTTCGCCTGTAAACTACCAATTGCACAAATTTGCCCCTAGCCTTAAGCTATCAATTACGTACTTACCAATTTCAATTCTCTTTTTCCATCCATGTTTTGGACGGAAAATTCGTAGGTTGGATGGAAAAGTGTTGACCTAACCGTACCCAACATTTTTTTGCACCCAAAAGAGGGGTATTTTAGACTTTAACTTCCAAAACCCTAACACCCTAGCACCCAAAATCAATTTGGGGGTTTTCAGCTGAAAATCCTAACACCCCACGCGACCACAAAGAGAGAGTGAGAGAGATGTAAGTATGTTTTTCAGCAGCCATTGTGTTGTTTCCAACACACGAATACCAACAATTGAAAACAATTTTTCTTTTACCAAATTGATATTTGAGATGATTTCGACATGCACATGATGCCTACTGATTCATTAAACCTGTTTGCAAGTTGTCGGTCTAAATTCTAATTGATGTTGTTTTGGTCAGGTATTTCAAAGGATTGACATTTTAAGCAAGGATTTTGACAACATATCTAGTTGTGCTCGAATTGGGCACTCCATGGCCTATTCCTCCCATTGAGGAGAGAGAGAGAGAGAGGAGTGCTGTTAAAGAGTGTGCTGGGGAGAGAGAGAGCAAGTGGGTTGGGGTAAAAGGGTCCGAGACGGGAGGAGGGGCAATTAGTAACTTTCAAACTTGATAAACAATTACGAAACCAGAGGGTATTAATGTAATTCAGGTTATAATTCATCCACATTCAAAAGTCTTGATTGCAGAACCAGGGTTCTTTCTTTCTCTCTGGGATTGCTGCAGCTTAATAACTAAAAATCGTATAGAACTATTCACAAGTGAGTCAATGACGTTTAAAATCTTCTTTTCCCAATGTTGAGATCAGTGGCGGACCTAAAACTTATAAATAGCGGGGGTCAACAACATGTATTCCTGCATTGATAACGAAAATGTCATCCTTGTATACGAAGAAGAGACATAGGCCTATGTTAAAAGAAACAGTAAAAAAAGCATTCTTAATCCGTTTAAATCGGTATGAAGATCTTATTTTTTTTGATTATTTTATTCTAAAAGGTCATAATTAATTTTTTGCTCTAAGACTTTCAATAAGAGCCCTAAAATAGCTATAAAACTAAATAAAATTGAAGATTTCATTTTCCGTACATTTTCCGTCCATTTCACTAACCGAATGAAACCCAAACTATGAAATAGGGGAGGTTTCTGTCATTTTAAAAAACTGAGGGGTACCTTCTATCATTGTAAGATACCTCAGGGGGTCTGAGTGAAATTTTCCCAAAAAAATTATAACTTGAATTTTAAGGGATTCCCCCACACATGGCAATTTTTTGAATTTTTTTTTTTACCTACCCAAGGGATTTGGGGAGCTAATTTTGTAAGATTTTCACAAACTAAATGAAAAAAACTAGTGCATCTGGTGAAAACAAAAATATTTGGAGTTAACCTAAAAAGGTTGGCCCGGGTCTGAGACTTAAAGGTTTTCTCTCCTAAGGTCTCAAATTCGATATTTACTCAATGTTATCAACTCCTTTGGATTACTGAAAGTTTCTCAATCCGATCATTAACTTCAGAGTTTCAAAATCAATCGAGGTGCGTACTGACCACCCAAACACTTGACATTTAATTTAGTCACAGCAGACTTTGATTAACATGCAGGAATTGTCTACATGGTATCAAAAACAGATCGATATTCCCCCGTCTAACAAGATTGTCTGGTCCTGAAAACAAGAATTTAAAAATACGGTACTTTTATCAACAAAAAAAGGAATTGATATTCAAACTCCCTTTTTTTATATCCACACTCCATTTTTGGTCTTTTAGCCAAAAAAAAAAAACGTACACTTACAACACTAAAAAACAAAAAAAAAAAGAGTGTGAATATCAATTCCAAAAAAAATTCCGAACTTCTTTGTATAAATTGAATGAACTTATCATATCTAGTAATTTGTGAAAAAAATTAAACTTTTCTTGATAAAATTGTATAATTTTGATGTTATCATTTTACATACCAATAATCATTTCAAGACGGAGGTAGTAACTACATATGCACATTACACACAAACATGTAGGAGTAAATGGCCTTGGTACTTGGATACTATATAGGGGACTAAAATAATACAAGAGCAATGCTATAGAAATCATGAGTACTATATTTTGGGTACCATATAAGGTGTCACTATTGCATTGATAGAATGTGTCAGAGACAAATTTTACCACTCTGTTTAAAAGACTACTTCGTGCTTCTTACGATCATATCGATGGAAGTCGCCGTCACGCTCGTTACAATAATGAATGCCCCGAAAGTCACATATCTGATTCTTAAATAAATAAAGAATTTGTTTGCAGTAATACCTCCAAAAAAGGGTGCACGGTGTGTCCTTCATATTTTGAGCCACAAAATTTCAAAAATAATTGTTGGAGTTTTTTCAAAATAAAAAATGTTGAGAGAGGTTTTTTTTTGTGTGAAAAGGTGCGACACCTTTTCACATGGGATATGACTTTATGTCAATAGTTATAACACCTATTAACTTAGGTCATCCACAGTAGTATAATCAAAAGTCAATTGTTTTTAAAGTTAACAATGTTGGTGCAAAAGATGGCTCACAATAGTATAATCAAACTTAGCAACATTCTTCGAAATAATCAAATTTTAGATTTTGGATAACCAAAACTAGCAACCTTTTTCAATAATCAAAATTTGTGGACTCCACACTACATAAGTTAACTAATTCCAAAATTTGTATACATGCGTGTTTCAATTGGTATTTTTTTCTTTTCTTCTTCGCCTACTCTATATTCTTCACTTCACCCATAAACTGTTTCTCTCTCTTTCCCTCAAAAAGTGAAGCTCATATCTCTCGATTATCTACAATTCAACCCATCATCACCGGATTAAAGTATTTTACTCTTCTTTCCCATTTCTATTTTTTTTTCCCCAAAAAAATTCATAATAGGAGGGAAGAAAGTCACCGATTCTTCCCCAAAATTAAGAGGAAATCGATATATTTTTGCCAAAAAAAACGTAAATGGAGGGAAGTGAATGGCAGGAAGCAGAGGGGGAGAGATAGTGAATTGTAGTAGATCTTTATTTTGGTTATGGACTAGAAGTGACCATTGTGAAGCTCAATATCATTAAGCTTAGCAACATCTTAAGTGAATAGTCAAAAGTTGATGTATCAACTTTTGGTTATCCTTTTTTTATTATACCACTATGGATGGCCTTAGCACGTGCTTATTCGAAAGGGGTGTGATTGTTCGGAAGGGATGTGAAATATGGAATGCCTCCAAGAGGCATAACCCTTCCTAATTAATTATTTTCATGAAAGGGTGCCTACTAAAAGGCATGATCCTTTCTATTAATTAATTGTCTTGGAAATGCATGACCCTTCTTAATGTGTGTTTACTAAAAACACAACCTTTCACATAAGGGTGCTTATAAGTCTATAAATAGGCCATTGGATTAAGTCAGTCAATAAACGAAAATATCCAGAAACTCTCCCTCTCTCTAACTCGTTGTTTTTTGTGCTGTTATTCCGTTATTTTGTAGAAACGGAATTAACAGTTCATGGTTCTATTGATTCTTTTTTGCTCGATATTATATATGTCCTTCGTTTATGCGAACGCAGGTAGAAGATTATTGATCGGGCTTCATTTCATCCTCAGAACAGATTCCCTGCAACCTGGTGCACACCAATTGGTGGGGGCAAATACTATTTTCGGATAACGACATTGTAACGTGACTCGAAGCGATTTCCATCAGGTTGCTCAAGTTCTAGAAGGCTCTAGATTTTGAAGGTTCCAGATTTTGCATCAACAATTGAAAAGCGTATTTCTACCATGGCGTCAAAATCGTTGCAAGCGTTGACTTAGGATTTCATGAAATTAAAATTACAAGAGCAACTACTCTGTTAGAACTTGTTCATAGTGATGTACGTGACATGCATAGAACTCCTACTAGAGGAGGTAAGGAATATTTTGTTACTTTCATAGATGACTATTCCAAATATTGTTGTGTATTTGTTGCATTCAAAAGATGAAGTTCTTGAGAAATTTATTGCTTTCAAGTTGAAAATCAATGTGGAACAAAGATAAAACGTTTAAGGTCTGATAGGGGTGGTGATTACCATTTCCCTGATTATTGTGAATCAGTTGGGATCATTCATGAGAAAACTACACCATATACTCCACAGCAAAATGGAGTGGTTGAAAAAAAGAATCGGACTTTGACTAAGATGGTTAATGCTATGCTTAGCAATTTAGGATTAAGTAGTGGCATGTGGGGTGAAGCCATACTTACCGCTGCTTATATTTTGAAACGGGTGCCTCTCAAAAAATCTAATATAACTCCTTATGTGTTATGGAAAAGAAAGAAACTGAACCTAAGTTATTTCAGAACTTAGGGTTGTCGAACAATTGTTAGATTGCCGAAACCCAAAAGGAAGAAGTTTGGTGAAAAAGGAATTGAATGCATATTCATCGGTTATGCTTTACTATCATATCGGTTTCTGGTTTCTAAGCCAAATGATTCAGTAGGGGTTAACACAATCATTGATCTCGTGATGCAGTGTTTTATGAGAATAGGTTCGTATCTATTCCGAAGGTTCCTTATCAAGAGAATGAACTTGGCTCTTTGGAGTCTGGCACAGAGGCGGAACCTACAGAACAAGACAGACTTAAGAGAAGCAAAAGGGCTCGAGTTGCTAAGTCCTTTGGTCCTGATTTCATAGTTTATCTAGTTGAAGGAACTAGAGAAACTGCACATAATCATCTCATGATTTTGCTTCATGTCAAATCGGATCCCTTGGCCTTCGAGAAGGCTATGAAATCACAAGATTATGCTTTCTGGAAAGAAGCAATCTAGGATGAAATGGATTCTATTATGGGTAATAATACCTGGGTTCTTGCTGATTTGCCTCCGGGTTTCAAAGCCATTGGCTGCAAATGGATTTTCAAGAAGAAAATGAAGGTCGATGGTACAATCGACAAGTTCAAGGCATGGTTGGTTGCCAAGGTTTTAGGCAAAAAGAAGGTATTGATTGTTTCGATACCTATGCTCCGGTGGCAAGGATTTCTACAATTAGAGTATTAATTGCATTGGCTTCCATTTGTAAACTTGAGATTCACCAAATGGATGTTAAGACTGCATTCCTAAATGGTGAGTTGGATGAAGAGATTTATATGGAGCAAGTGGAAAGGTTTGTTGTGCAATGTCAAGAACACAAAGTACGCAAGCTTGTTAAGTCTCTTTACGGACTCAAACAAGCATCTAAATAGTGGCATGAAAAGTTTGATAAGGTAATTGTAACAAATGGGTTTAAGATACACCAGTCTGATAAATGTGTATATAGTAAATTTAGTGGTAATCGAGGTGTAATTATATGTTTGTACGCGGATGATATGCTTATCTTTGGGAGTGATCTAGAGAGCATTCAAAGTACAAAGGATATCATTTCATCTAATTTTAGTATGAAGGATATGGGTATTGCTAATGTAATTTTGGGAATCAGAATTAAGAGACAAAGAGGAAAGTTAATCCTTAATCAATCTCATTACATTGAAAAAATTCTTAAGAAGGATATACTGATGCTAGTTGGATAACCGAGAATGAAGATCACTTATCAACAAGTGGATGGATCTTCACACTTGGTGGAGGAGCAATTTTTTGGGGATCTAAGAAATAAAGTCTCATTATAGACTCAACTTTGGTAGCTGAGTTTGTAGCACTAGCAGCGGGGAGCAAAGAGGCAGAGTGACTGAGAAGTATGTTGTGATAACCATTGATTATAGCCACGTGTATAATAGAAAGTCCAGGCATATAGGACTTCGACATAGATATTGTGATAACCATTGATGGTGCATTCTTAAAGTCTACCTATATGAGTGTGAAGGTGGTGCCGCCTTCTATGGGTTCAAAGGCTAAGACTCTAAAGCGCTTATGAAATTCAAGATAAAGACACACAACCAATCCATGTGTCGACAAATTTGAATACCTAAGTCAGGAAAGATGCATGCATGAAACGTGTCCGATTGGTCATTTCAGGATCACTAGTTCAAAGACAAGTCTACTATATTTTTCGACTTACTTTGATGTGTTTTCACTAGGTGAATGGTTCAAATCGTGAGACACCTTCATTGATGCACAAGTCTTTTCAAAAGAACCAAGAAAACGTTTTCTTTATTAAAAAATGGTGGGGGATTGCTGGAGTTTTTTCAAAATAAAAAATGTTGAGAGAGGTTTTTTTGTAAAAATGTGCAACACATTTTCACATGAGATATGACTTTATGTGAATTGTTATAACGCCTATTAACTTAAGGTGGGCTTATTAGAAAGGGGTGTGATTGTTAGGAAGGGATGTGAAACATGAGGTTATCTCCAGACCCTTCCTAATTAATTGTTTTCATGAAAGGGTGCCTACTAAAAGGCATGATCCTTTCTATTAATTAATTGTCTTCGAAAGACATGACCCTTCCTAATGTGTGTTTACTAAAGACACAACCTTTTACATAAAGGTGTCTATAGGTCTATAAATAGGCCATTGCCTTAAGTCATTCGATACACCAAAATATCCAAAAACTCTCCCTTTCTCTAACTCGTTGTTTTCTGTGCTGTTATTCCGTTATTCTGCAGAAACGGAATTAACAACCCTTGGTTCTATTGATTCTTTTTGGCTCAGTATTCTGTCTATCCTTCGTTTGTGTGGACGCAAGCAGAAGGTCATTGACCGGGCTTCATTTTATCCCCAGAATAGATTTGCTGCAACCCGATGCACACCAATTGGTGGGGGCGAATACTGTTTTCGAGCAGCAACATTGTAATATGACTCGAAGCAAATTCCATCAGGTTGTTCAAGTTCTAGAAGGCTCCAGATTTTGCACCAATAATAACCACAAATTTTCAAGAATAAGTCATAAAATTCATATTTTGAACCACAAAAATTCATAAAAGTAGACCACAAAATTCATAACCTAGAGTCGTCTTTTTTACCACAAAATTTGTAAATGTAAGTCAAAAAATACATATATAAACAACCTCAAAATTTCATATGTGGGGCCACAAAAATCTATAAAAGTAAGCCATAAAATTTGTAAGCATGTACCGTATACGCTATAGGGGGATGGAAACAATTAGCGTTCTGAACAACACCAATTTGCAGCGGCTACACGTGCCTCTACACCGGAACCCTAGTTCTTCGTCGGAACCCTACTCTGCAAAACAGACAAGGGGTGAGCGCACCTTTGCCTCTCGTGGCAAAGGCCCTCCGATGCTTAAGTTAGTATCACGTACTGGTTTAAACCCTAATTATCAGTAGA